>PVJH01041485.1:0-14904 GCA_004026705.1 Nesogale talazaci | reverse complement strand
TCCGGTGGTGGGAGTAGGAGGCCCAGCCCCACTGCTGGAACTGAACCTCCGTCCCGGTGGGCCGCAGTCCCGCGCACAACCACTACGCCACCAGGGCTCAGCCCACTTTTCTCTTTTTCTAAGTGCAACTACAAACCCTGAATATTAGATAGAAAACAAATGTAAAAAGACTGTATGATATGAAACAGACCAATTAGGAGCGTAGAAACTTGAGGAACATTGTAGTGAGTGCACTGGCTTTTCTCTCTGCTTCTTATCTCCCAGACTTAGAGGTGACATTTTACTTACTGGTTAAGAGCGAATGTGAGCTAGGATGAGAAACAAAGCAAAGAAGCCTGGCATCATCCCTCTTATGAAGCATAGTGTTAGACATTGTAGCAATAAGGCAATACAATAAAATGCATACCAATCAGGTAAAACAATATAGATTATCATTATGTACAGATGACATAATTATTTACCTAGACAAGTCCAATAAATTTACAGCAAAAGTAGAACAAGTGAGTTAAGCGGTTGCAGCTGGATAAAAAATAAGCATAGACACTGAAACTTATCATTTATAGTAGCTCAAAAAAATAACAAAGCATTTATAAAA
Source organism: Nesogale talazaci (assembly GCA_004026705.1). Taxonomy (NCBI): domain Eukaryota; kingdom Metazoa; phylum Chordata; class Mammalia; order Afrosoricida; family Tenrecidae; genus Nesogale; species Nesogale talazaci. Next base: position 14,309 of record PVJH01041485.1, on the reverse strand, counting down.
TTTATATGTTGAAAACTATACTACACTGCTACGGGAGATATTAAAGAAAATAAAAATAAATGGAAAGATAGACCATGTCCATGGTTCATGTCATTTATCCCCCAACTGATAAACATGTTTAATGCAGTTCTAACATAATTTCAGAAGATTTTCTTTATAGATACTGACAATACTAATCTAAAATTTATAGGGAAAAACAAAGGAACTTGAATGAAATGTGAGAAATCAGTGTACTCGATATGATAAAGGCACAATAACCAAGATCCTGTGGTGTCAGTAAGAAACCTAAATCAGTGGATCAGAACAGAGAACTTAGAGTAGACTAATTTACTCACACAAATAATGCCTAATTGATTTTGGCAAAAAAGCAAAACCAATTCAATGGGAAAGAGAGTTTTGCATAATCCTTAAAAGAAAAATTTTAAAAAAAAGAAAGAAAAATTTGATAAACAGGAGTTCATCAAGGAACTGTGGGGGCATAGTGTTACCAGTTGGGCTTTATTATGAGGTTAACACTTCAAAATCACCAGCTACTTCCAAAGGGGAAACACGAGGCTTTCTATATCCTTAGAGAGTTTCAGTCCTAGAAACCACACAGGCCTTCTACCCTGCCCTGTAGGGTTGCCAGTGAATCAAAATTGACTTGATGGCAATGGGTTTTTTTTTAGTGGATTCGTTGAGATTTAAATTTTGTATTCTCTAAAGCACAGTTAAGATAAGGATAAACGGGCTGAGCCCCGGTGGCGTAGTGGTTGTGCGCGGGACTGCAGCCCACTGGGATGGAGGTTCAATTCCGGCTCCCAGGAGCAAAGGCTGGACCTCCTACTCCCACCACCTGAGGGCAGTGATGCCTAAAATAAATAAAATAAAAAGTTAAAAAAAAAAGATAAGGATAAACAAGCTATAGAATAGGAGAACTCCCAACAAAAGATGATCTCTAGAATTAATTAACTCCCAGTGAAAAGGATCCTATTGAAAAATAAGAGGAAAAAAGCATAGACGTTTCACCAAAGAAGCTATACAGATGGCAAATAGGTACACAGAAGATGTTCAAGAGTATTAACTATTAGGGAAATTCAAATTCAAATAATATATCACTACACACCTACCACAATGGCTACAATACAAAATGTTGACACCACCAAATGCAGGCAACAATGCTGAGAAAATAAATCTTAACTATATATTCCTATTATTTATGTAAAATGATGCAGCCACTCCAGAAAATAATTTTAACTGTTTCTTTTAAAATGAAATAAGAGGAGGTGGGTGGGTTTTAAAAAAATGAAATAAAAGGGGGAAGGGAGAAGGAAAAAAAAGAAGCAATTTCTATATAACTAAGCCATTGCATCACTAGGCTTTTATTCCAGAGAGTAAAAACTTTGATGTTTACATCAAAGTTTGTATATAAATGTTTCTAGCAGTTTATTTAGAATGGGTCTAAACTGGAAGCAACTGAGATGTCCATCAGTAAGTAAAGGGTAAAACACACTACTCAACAACAAAAAGGAACAAACTATTGATTGATACCTTTATACATTTACTTAATAGATGCAAATAGGTACATTTAATCAATTGGCTGATACAATTATTATTGATAATCTTCAAACACCTGGATAAATCTCCAGAGAATTATGCTGATTAAAAAAGGAAGTACCAAAAGTTTACATAATCTGAAATGGTAAAATTCTAGTAATAGAGAACAGATGGTTGGTTGCCAGGGATTATGGAGAGGTTTGGGGGTTTGGAGGAAATGGATGTAGTTACAAAGGTATCCTTATGGCTATGGACATGTTCTGTTAAATCACTGTATCAATGTTAACCTAGTTGGGATATTGTACTATAGTTTGTTTGTTTGTTTGTTTTTTGGGGGGGCATCACTGCCCTCTGGTGGTGGGAGTAGGAGGCCCAGCCTTTGCTTCTGTAGAGCTAGAATTGAACCTCCATCCCAGTGGGCCACAGTCCCACGCACAACCACTACACCACCGGGGCTCAGCCCTGTACTATAGTTTTACAAGCAGTTACCATTAGAAGAAACTGAGGAAAGAACACACAGAATCTCTCAGTTACTTCTTACAATTGTATGTGAATCGGGCTGAGCCCCGGTGGCGTAGTGGTTGTGCGCGGGACTGCGGCCCACTGGGACAGAGGTTCAATTCCAGCAGTGGGGCTGGGCCTCCTACTCCCACCATTGGAGAGCAGTGATGCCCCCCACTCCCAAAATAAAATAAAATAAAACAATTTTATGTGAATCTATAATTATCTCAAATTTCCAAAGTTAATTTTTAAAACTTAACCATCAAGACCTGAGTAGACACCTAATGAAATTAATTTTATGGTGCTATCAAACAAAGACAATACCAAGTACATTTAGAGGTCTTAAAAAGATGAATGGAGGTGATGCCCACAAAAACCAAAAAAAAAAAAAAGATGAATGGAGGGTTGAGACCCAGTGGTGTAAGCGGTTGAGTGTGGGACTGCAGCTTGCGCGGGCTTGGCGGTTCAAATCCAGCGGCGGCTCTCAGGAGCAGCACTGGGTAGCGCCCATGACCACTAGAGGCAGTGATGCCGAAAAAAAAAAAAAGATGAATGGGGCTGAGCCCCGGTGGCATAGTGGTTGTGCGCGGGACTGCGGCCCACTGGGTTGGAGGTTCAAATCCAGCAGCAGCTCTACAGGAGCAAGGCTGGGCCTCCTGCTCCCACCACTCGAGGGCAGTAATGCCCCCTCCAAAAAAAACAAAAACAAAAAAAAAGGTGAATGAAATAGTAATATCTTAAATAATTTAACTATAAGCTGAATACCACCAGAAATTAACAATGTCAAATAGGAAAACTTAACCATTTCAAAATCATGGAAGTGAGAAATAGTAATTGAAATATATGTAATAATCATTGAAAAAAATCATTGAAATTTTAAAAAAAACACTACCTTGAATAATATCTAAACTATTGTCAAAAAGAAAATTGTAAGTTAGAAAAAAGAAGCACAGAGAGAAACTACCGAAGAGACCCATTTAGACATACAGATGAGGGTTTGAGCGGTTCATTGTGAGTTCTAGAAAAGAAGAATGAAGGTTATGGAAATGGTATAGGAAGTGAATCAGTAGTAGGTGATAATTTGCCTGAATTAGAGAAAGTGGTGCACTCCAACTACTCAACAGGATAAATTTTAAAAAGCAAAATTTTGCATTGAAAATGTTTTATATGTTTATCTCCTTTCCCCCTTATATCTCAGTCAAATATCCATAGAGGGATTTTGTTTTCAAGGTGTAAATTTAAAAGCTAAAAACAAATGGAGGGCTGAACCCCGGTGGCGTAGTGGTTGAATGTGGGTCTGCGGCCCACTGGGTTGGCGGTTCAAATCCAGCAGCTCCAGGAGCAAGACTGGGCCTCCCACTCCACCAGAGGGCAGTGATGCCCCCAAAACAAACAAAAACAGATGAGGATACTACAGATAAAGAAGCCAAGATAGAGAGTTTTGCACTGTAGATTTCCCCCAAAAGTTCAGGAATAGAAAGCTTTAAATACAAGAAATATGGTGTGAGGCTGAAAACAGAGAACTGATGACAGTCTATAAAGCAGAAGCTATACATTAGTTTTCCTATATATCATATCGCCATATCTACATAGGAGCCCTTGGAGGAGCAGTTGAGAGTTTCGAATGTCACTAGGCCTCCTGTAGACTCTGTGTTAGGCCATAAAGTAATAAGTTTAAAAGGATTAAAATCGTGCAGGGAGGGGCTGGTGGTGGAGGTGGTGGTTGGATACGATAAAACAATAGAGGGAGCCCTGGTAGCAGAGTGGGGTTACAGGTTGTCCAGCTAACCACACCTCAGCAATTCAAAACCACTGGCTGCTTCTCGGGAGACTGAGGAAACTTTCTCCTCCCTTGAAGAGTCGAAGTCTTGGAAACCCACAGAGACAGTTCTGCTTTGGCCTTTATTCCTCTTTTGGTTGTCGTTCCACAGAGACGGTGCTGTGTCGTCTTAGAGGGTCACAGTGAGTCAGGTTCGACTCAATGGCAGTATGTTTTGCTTATTGTAAAGCTATGCAGAGTGTATTCTCTGACCTCATTAGAATTGTATTAGGCATCATTAACAAAAAGATAACTAGAAAATGTCTAGGTATTTGAAAAGTTGACAACAAATTTAATTCTAAATAGCTTAAATATTTATTATTATTTGGCTAGAGAAAACACAAATATTTTTATCTGCGTTGTCTTGGAAACAGAAAAAAACTTAGAGATTTCCGTTAATGTAGGAGAATTTATACTTTAAATATTTCTATTTAGGAGGAAAAAACCTAAAACAGAAGTTAGCAAACTTTTCCCATAAAGGTCTGTATAGTAAGCTTATTAGACTTTGTGGGCCATACAGTCAGTTACAGCTATTCAACTCCGCAGTGTAGAGGGAGAGTATTTTTGTTTTGTTTTGTTTTTTGGGCATCACTGCCCTCTGGTGGTGGGAGTAGGAGGCCCAGGCTTTGCTCCGTGGTGCTGGAGGGAGAGTATCTTCAGAAACCACATAACTGATAAGAAACCAATAACCAAAATAGAAGTAAAACTTAACACAAAGACAAATAATGCAATTAGAAGGGCAGAGGACTTGAACAAGGTTTCGCTAAAATGGACATTTAAATGGCTGCCAAACATGAAAAGATGCTATGCACAGGGAGCATCAGAGAGATGAAAACTACAATAAAATATTTCATTCCCACTAGCATAACTAAAGGAGCCCTGGCTGGCACAGAGTTTGGTGCTGCTAGGGAAAAGGTCACCAATTCAAATTCAGTAGCCTCTTTACAGAAGAAAGGGGAGGCAGTCTGCTTCTGTACAAATATTTAGCCTCTGCCCTATCAGGTTGTGTGAGTTGGGAAGGAGTCGATAGCAGTAAGTTTGGGATGGCTGAGATTAAAGATAATGAATGTTGGGGAAAATATGGGGAGATTAGAACCATTATCCATTGCCCATAGGAATACAGAACGTGTCCCACTGTCATAGCGAACAGTATGACAGTTCATCAAAAAACTGAAAATAAAACTACCATAGGACCCAGCCAGTCTGCCTCTACATACATTCTCAGGAGACTTGATAACCAAGACTTGGGTATATTTATACACCCGCGTTCATGATTACTCTAGTCACACAAGCAAAAGGTGGGAACAACCTCAGCCTTATCCACGGATGAATGCATAAAAGTCTGCTCTTGGCAAGACCGCCTTAGAAACCCAGTCTCATAGCTCTCCATATAGATCCAATTGACTCAGTGGCAGGGGTTTTTGTTTCTACAGTTTTATCATTACTATAAAAATCACTACACACACGTCCATAGTTAAGTTGCTGTTGACAAGCATTGTATAGACATCATCACAATCAGTTCTAGTGTACCTCCCATACATTATTTTGCTCCCCAATTTCCCTCACCCTCCCTGCACATCCCTGAGAAACCATTGCCTCAGTTAGTATCTCTTTGCATTCACTCCTTCTGTGATTCATAAATTGGGAAACCTAACCAACAATTTTTAAAAAGTGAAACCAAAAGAAAATAATAGCAAAAGAGTAAAAACAAAAAGACCACTAGCTATATTAAAATAAACCAGAAAGAAAATTTCTGTTATGGAACAAGAAAGAAATATTTAAATCTAAAGTCAACTCAGGTTGGGTCAAAAGGAAGTCAACCAGCCAGGTATCATATCATACCATAGTTTCAACACCATAATAAAATTTACAGTAGTCTCTGTTGGTTAGCAAAGCTATTTGTGTCACTCAGCTATAGCCAGAGGGGATCTAGATGGCAGTAGTTTTTTGATGGGTGCATACAATTGACTACTACTCAACCAGTGAAAGAAATAAAATCTTGGTCATTGTGTTAGGGTTCTCTAGAGAAACAAAACTAGAACACTAGTAATTCTCTCTCTATATTTATATAGATAGAAAGATATCTAACATATGAAATAAACGGTTAACTTATCTATAGTGCAGTACAAATGGCTCAGTGCAACTCACTTGCGTGAGACAGCTAGAAGACTGGCAGTCCTTCAAGTCTTGAGGGCCACTGAGTAGTCCTCTGTAGAGCAATCCAGGCTATCTGCCACAAGCAGCAAACAGCAAAGCAGGTCACCAACAGTCAGCCTGATGACAGAGTCCGACAGTCCCCAGCTCAAGAGATGTATATTCCAGGAGCGTGGCGAAGTAGGACTTGAAGGAACCTCAACTCACACAGTCAATAGATCAGGTATCCCATGGGTAGTGTAGTTTGGAAATCGAGGCACAGGACAAACAGAGCAGCCCGCTGGTCTGAAGATCCAACAGCAAGAGGAAAGGGCGGGGATCGCCGAGCCATTTCTATCTCCACCCTTCATTTGATCTCACATGTGTTCATTGGCCATGTTGGCACAGCAAACCTACCTATCACAACCATGCTACCACACGGATGGAACTGAAAGACATTGTTCTGAATGAAATAAGACAATCACCAAAGGACACATAGGATCTGACCTCATTTAGGAATAAAAAGACAAGAAAAGATGTAGAGAGAGTGAAGTGTACTTAGTGATTACCAGGAGTGGCATGGAGCAGAGAAGGGGACTTCTGAGCTTTGGTGTAGTGATGGGAAATTGCATTGGTTAAGGGTAGAGTCGCACAACCAGTCAATATAATTACTGTCAGCACGTTGTAAGAAATTGATTTGAAAAAATGTGTGTGCTCTATTTACAGCAATGACTTCCCCCCCCGCAAAAAAAGTAACGAGTAGCTGCTTAGGTTGCTAATGTACAACCATCCACACCGAGGGATTTGGTTTCTTGGAGGTCTAGAGTCATGGTCTCATAGGTAATTGGTCTAATACCATGTTTACTCCTTGTATTTTACTTCTTAGTGCACTGCCAGGTATAGTGGTTGAACTGTGGCTCTTTTAGTACATACATGTGGCTCTGAAGTAAAATCGAAAAATATTATGCAAATAATGGTGTTTTTATTTGTTTATAAATATATATTTAGATTCTCAAATAATTTTTAAATTGCTGTGAGGGGCAGGATTGGCTCTTCAGTCTCAAAAAGTGTGCTGACCCCCGGTCTAGTGCATGGGGTCTTAAAAGCTTGCAGGTGACCTTCCGCAATTGGTATCTATTCACCTGGAACAACAGAGGAAGTAGGAGCATTAGAAATTGGTGGAAATGGAATGTATGGCTAATAGCCTCCATAAATAACTGCCTTCTTTGCCATGATACTGTGCCCAGCTGCCATTACTGAATGTTTTTTGATCGAAGACTCTAAAGGAGAATCCTAATCGAAGAATTTTAAATTTTCAATTTCAGGCTTTCTAGAGCCAGGGAAGATGCAGCCATTGCCCTGCAACAACTTTTAAATAAACAAGTTGCCTAGAGCCTTCTTAAAACCAGAGTGGAAAATGTCTGCGTTGAGCATTGTACTCTTTGAAGATCAATCTCTATGGAATCACATTGACAACAGCAATTCTACAGATTAGATAGAAAATTTAACTAGGAGGGAAAAACAGCTCAGAAAAAGGGACACAACTGGGAAGAATGTGTTCGCTGTCCCTGAGTGCAGAAATTGTTGAACTGGTGATTGGTTTGCTGTGTACCTTCTTAACAAGTGTTACTAAAACTAACTGTATAAAGCTATTTAATTGGAACATTATTTGTAATAGCAAAAGAGTGAAGCAATGCTCATCAGTAAGAGACCAATTAAATACACTTTTGTATAGTCCTTCAATTACACCAATGAAAAGAATTGTACTGATATAACGTGACTCAGAGCAACATGGTTAGGTGAAATGTGTGTGTGTGTGTGTGTGTGTGTGTGTGCGCACGCTCTTCAGTTATAATGTTTTATTATTTAAAAAAGAAATCTACAGGCATGGCACAAACTATCAATCTGTTATATTGGGTGGTGAGTACTTGAGTTTTTTTGTTTGGTTTTGTTTTCAGTGCTGTTTTACTTGTTCAAAATATTGAATAGTTTTTTTCTCAGGGTGGGAGGGGCATAAAGAAATGTGCCTTCTTCACCAGACCAGAATGTCTTTGCAGCCTTTGCCCACCTCAGTGGCTCCAGTAGCATTGTAGGTAATTCTCATGGAACAATGGTAACTCTCATTGTAGGTAATTCTGGCGAAGCCTTAGGGTCCTGCTGGGACTCAGAGCACGCAGAGTGGGGCGCAGGTGGAAGATCTTTCAGTAGCCAGCAGGATTTCTACTGTTTACATGTGACCCTTTTTCTATTTCAGGGATGTTGGTGGTGAATGTAACATGGAGGAACAAAACATATGTAGGTACGCTGCTTGACTGTACCCGGCATGACTGGGCACCCCCACGGTGAGTACCCAACAGCTTTTTAGTAATACTTTATCTGAACCACCCTCCTTCGGACACTCTTGAATCCCTATCCTGCTGGAGTTGCACACCCAGCTCTAAAAAGACATTATAATATAGAGAGAAGGGAAGGCACTGACTTTGTCTAACATTCAAGAAGAATAAATTAATTAGGTATTAAAATGTATGTGGGCCAGGGCAGTGATGCGGGGAAAAAAAATAAAATGTATATGCAAAGGGATAAGTTGGGCTGAATAGGAAATCCTGTTGAAGGCTATCAGTGGGATTGCTGAATTCTTGTCTTTCCCTGTCGTCCATGGAGACCAAAGACATAAAGTGTAACTCTGGGTGAGCATTCATTGTTGATAGAGATCACTCAGAAACTCAAAATAAAGAACATGTTCACTTTTATAAACTCTAATAGACTGTGTGGGTTTCACAAGGGTCTTTTCTGGGGGGGCATCACTGCCCTCTGGTGGTCGTGGGAGCTACCTAGCACTGCTCCTGAGAGCTGCTGCTGGATTTGAACTGCCAAGCCCATGGACCGCAGTCCCGCACTCACCCACTTACGCCACCAGGGCTCACAGGGTCTTTTCTTTGTAGTTGGACCTTAAAGATTGGTGTTTCCATGAGCAATCTCAGAACCTGCTAAAGCTTCTTCCTAATACTACTACCCAGTTAGCTCGGGTTTGGGGCTTTAGAAAGATCGTCATTAGCCTATACCAGTCTGTTATTTCCATGGAATAAAGATGAGTGGGAAAGTAAAGCTCCTGACTCCATACTGTACCCCACTCCCTCACAAGTGTTATTATGTTCTCCCTAGAATATGTGCTTGTTGATTCCTCCCAGTTTTCAGAGATGCCAGACCAGTTTGTAAAGACTCTGAGGGTCTTGTCTGGCTATAATCAGACTTTCACAGAAGTTGCCCTAACAAGAATCAGATCTACATGAGCTAAGACCAGAATATAGTTCATTACACTCACCCATTGCATTTCTTTTTTTTTTTTTGGGGGGGGGTGTATTTTGGGGCATCACTCCCCTCTGATGGTGGGAGTAGGAGGCCCAACCTTTGCTCCTGTGGAGCTGGAATTGAACCTCCATCCCAGTGGGCCGCAGTCCCGCGCACAACCACGATGCCACCGGGGCTCAGCCCACCCTTTGCATTTCTAGGAAACTTTTGGGACATATTTTTGTATGGACATATTGGACCACAGAGACAGGTGCTAAGAGACTAAGTGACAACAAAGGGGCTTCATATTAGAGATTTTCTGGGAACCTAAAGGAAGTATTTGACAAAATTTGCCTCTCTCTTCCCCACCTACCCTTCACTCCCAATACTGCTTAGCTCCTACTGTCAAAGAGACTACCTGTTGCAGCTGCCCCTGGGGCAAAATCATCAAAGACTGTCTACAGACCTTCAAAAGGACAAGCCTCCACTGAGGGTTTCATTCTAGGCAGTGATTTTGAGCTCCACAAAAACCTGTTTTAGGATCAGTGAGGAATGACTTATAGGGGATGGTGTCCACAGAACCCATAGATATGGCTTTACCTGTTGTGTAAGGGCCTCTTGGTCTACGTGGGCACTTTGTTCTACATGTCTGGACGTTGGTGGTGTGGTACATAGAGGAAAGCAGTGGGCTTACAGCAGACCTAGAGTCTAGGCCATCCTATGGTCCTCAATGAATTATGTGACCTAGACCAAGTCATTCAATATGCATCCTAGGAGCTTATAGTTCCCGGGCATGCAAATGTTTCCTTATCAAATCTTGTTCATTAAAGATGATAATCTGAGCTATTCTAGAGGCAGCTTGAAGATGTGTTCCACTTCTTAATGATACCCTGTTTGTGTTTTGTCCTTTGTTAAGGTTCTGTGACTCCCCCACCAGTGACTTGGAAATGCGTAATGGTCGAGGTAGAGGCAAGCGAATGCGCCCCAACAGTAACACACCTGTCAACGACACAGCTACAGCCTCTGACAGTAAAGGGACCAGCAGCAGCAGCAGCAAAACCCGGGCAGGAGCCAATAGTAAAGGCCGTCGAGGCAGCCAGAATTCTTCAGAGCATCGCCCACCTCCCAGCAGCACCTTGGAGGATGTCAAGGCGAGCCCATCCTCAGCTAATAAGCGGAAAAGCAAACCCCTTTCAGACATGGAGCTAAATTCTAGCTCAGAGGACTCCAAAGGGAGCAAGCGTGTTCGTACCAATTCCATGGGCTCAGCCACAGGTCCCCTCCCTGGGGCCAAGGTAGAGCCTGCTGTTCTGGACAGAAATTGTGCTTCCCCCGTTCTGATTGATTGTCCTCACCCAAACTGCAATAAGAAGTACAAGCACATCAATGGCCTGAAGTACCACCAGGCTCACGCCCACACAGACGATGACAGCAAGCCAGAGGCAGATGGAGACAGCGAGTGTGGAGAGGAGCCCAGCCTCCATCCCGAACTTGGGAGTTGCAATGGTGCATCTATTTCACAAAAAGGGTCCTTGTCCCCTGCCCGCTCAGCTACTCCCAAAGTTCGGCTCCTAGAGCCCCACAGCCCTTCTCCTTCAAGCAAATTCAGCACAAAAGGTCTCTCTAAGAAAAAGTTGAGTGGGGAAGGGGACCCAGACCTCGGGGCTCTGTCCAACGATGGCTCTGATGATGGACCCTCGGTAATGGACGAGACAAGCAATGATGCCTTTGACGTGTTGGAAAGGAAATGTATGGAAAAGGAGAAATGTAAAAAGACCTCTAACTTGAAACCTGAAAAAATTCCTTCCAAGAGCTTAAAGTCAGCCCGGCCCATTGCCCCGGCCATCCCCCCACAGCAAATCTATACCTTCCAGACAGCCACCTTCACGGCAGCAAGTCCCAGCGCCTCCTCCGGCCTGACCACCACGGTGGTCCAAGCCATGCCCAACAGCCCCCAACTCAAACCTATTCAGCCCAAGCCCACCGTGATGGGAGAACCCTTTGCAGTCAACCCTGCCTTGACGCCCGCCAAGGATAAGAAAAAGAAGGACAAAAAGAAGAAGGACTCTTCAAAGGACCTGGAAAGTCCCCTGACCCCTGGGAAGGTGTGTCGCTCAGAAGAAGGCAAGAGCCCCTTCCGAGAATCGTCAGGAGATGGGTTGAAAATGGAAGGGCTGCTCAATGGCTCCTCAGACCCCCACCAGAGCCGGTTGGCCAGTATCAAGGCTGAAGCCGACAAGATCTACAGCTTCACAGACAATGCTCCCAGCCCTTCCATTGGAGGCAGTAGCCGCCTGGACAGCACCCCCCCGACCCAGCCTATCGCTCCCTTACACGTCGTAACCCAGAATGGAGCGGAAGCCAGCTCGGTCAAAACCAACAGCCCTGCCTACTCCGACATCTCTGATGCTGGGGAGGATGGGGAGGGAAAGGGGGACAGTGTCAAGTCGAAGGACCCTGAACAGTTGGCGAAGGAAGGCGCAAAGAAAAGTCTTTTCCCCCCTCAGCCCCAGAACAAAGACTCGCCGTATTACCAAGGCTTTGAGAGTTACTACTCGCCGAGCTACGCCCAGGCCAGCCCCGGGGCTCTGAATGCCAGCAGCCAGGCAGGAGTGGAGAACCAGGCCCTCAAGACTAAAAAGGATGAGGACGCTGAGAGCACCGAGGGGAAAGGGAAGAACGACGTCTGTGAGGAGAAGAGGGCAGAGCTGAGCACGCCCAGCCAGCAGCCCTCTGTCATCCAGCAGCGCCCCAACATGTACATGCAGAGTCTCTACTACAACCAGTATGCCTACGTGCCCCCCTATGGCTACAGCGACCAGAGTTACCACACGCACCTCCTGAGCACAAACTCCGCTTACCGGCAGCAGTATGAGGAGCAGCAGAAGCGACAGAGCTTGGAGCAGCAGCGGGGCCTGGACAAGAAGGCAGAGATGAACCTGAAGGAGCGGGAGGCAGCACTCAAGGAGGAGTGGAAGCAAAAGCCCTCAGTCCCACCAACTCTCACCAAGACCCCCAGCCTGACGGACCTGGTCAAGTCAGGGCCCAGCAAGGCCAGGGAGCCCGGGGCCGACCCAGCTAAATCGGTCATCATCCCCAAGTTAGATGACTCCTCAAAAGTCCCCAGCCAGGCCCCAGAGGGACTGAAAGCAAAACTGAGTGAAACCAGCCACCTCGGCAAGGAGGCCTCTGAGGCCAAGGCAGGTGCTGAGTGTGGCCGGCAGGCCGAGGTGGATCCGATACTCTGGTACCGACAGGTAACTGTTGTCCTAGTAGGAAGTGCAACTTGAGTCTGTGGTCTAGCTCTACCAGGGGCCCCGACGCATGGAGACGAGCAGGGGGAAGCTCTTGTCCTTTACCTAGACCGCTTCCATGTTTGTCTTTAAAAAAAAACCTTTGTACTTAAGTGAATGTTTTTTTGCCATTTGACCAAAAAAAAAAGTCTTGGATCAGTTAGCTGTTGTGTAGGGCCATGCGGGACTTCCATTAAAGAGCTTCATTCCCAGAGGCCAAGGGGTCTTCCACTGCTTCGCTCCGAAGGGATGGATTCAGGATGGCCTCCCTATCGTAGGTAGACCCAAAGTGGGGTGCTCTTCAGAGCCAGTGACCGTAAACAGCTTTAGAAGGTGGCGTCAGGACAAAGCACTCGGGGCGGCACCGCTCACTGCGCGTAGATTTAGAGACTCTTCTTTTTCTGATGGGTTCCGGGATTCCTTCCCGCCCCCCCCCCCGCCCCCCTTGCTCCCTGCCTTGGGCTGGACTGACTGCTTCCTACCCACGAGTTTGCTCTGAGGAACCTGGACGTCCCTGGAAAGGGAACAGCTTCTCCCTTTAGCAGTCTGTTTCCACAGCGTACTGCTCTCCCAGGAAACTCACCGATGGCTCTGCCTTTTCTTGCCCCAATGAGCCTCCTTTTGGACCGGGAGGGGAAGAGGCCTTTTTGTTTGGTTTTTTTGGGACATCACTGCCCTCTGGTGGTGGGAGTAGAAGGCCCAGCCTTGCTGCTGGATTTGATCCTCCAACCCAGTGGGCTGCAGTGCGCGCACAACCACTACGCCTCCGGGGCTCAGCCAAGAGGACTTTTTAAGTGCAAGAGAGTGGGGTTGGATTGTAAGGGGGACACATGTGACAGAGGTCAGTATTAGGCACGTGCCTGGGTGTCTGGTAATCCTCCGCTATTCCTCCCAGGACCTTGGGTTTTTGCCGTTCTTTTGAGTGCCACACTCAACCCTAGTTCTGCCATTGTTTTAGGAGGCAGAGCCCCGGATGTGGACTTATGTGTATCCTGCCAAGTACTCGGACATCAAGTCAGAGGATGAGCGGTGGAAAGAGGAGAGGGACCGCAAGCTGAAGGAGGAGAGGAGTCGGTGTAAGGACTCTGTGCCCAAGGAGGATGGGAAGGAAAGCACAAGCAGTGATTGCAAGCTGCCCCCATCGGAAGAAGCCCGGGGCAAGGAGCCCCGACCGAGTGTCCATGTGCCTGTGTCCTCGCCCCTCACCCAGCACCAGTCCTACATCCCCTACATGCATGGCTACTCTTATAGCCAGTCCTATGACCCCAACCACCCCAGCTACCGGGGCATGCCTGCGGTGATGATGCAGAATTACCCAGGTACAGCACCATGGGCCTGGGGGGGAGGTGGGCACCGTTGGCAAAGCCGGAGTTGCTTGCTCAGCCCTGAGACCTGTGATTGAAGCGTGTAGAGAAGACAGATCTCTTTTGAAAGTGTTTTCCCATAGGAGCTGAGGTGCAAAAAAAAAAAAAAAAGCTCACTCCTCGAGTGACCCCCAGTGGCCGACCGTGGGAACACCATTCTCCTCCCTCCAACCAGAGGCTGGCTCGAGCTCCTGCTGCTGTCTTTCTTCAGTTAACGTTTTTTCAAGCATATAATCTACATTCTTCAGTGTTCTAGAAAAGAAGTGAAACGATTAGGTTCCTCGCCTCGAGGAGCTCACAGACTCATTGTAGCAAGGGGGACACACGCAGCAGTTGAGAGCCAACCCCGAGTCGTGCATGCGTGCAACTTTCGGC
>PVJH01041484.1:0-14968 GCA_004026705.1 Nesogale talazaci | reverse complement strand
CCCTTTTCCTGCTCTCCCCTCCCTCATGAACCCTTGATGATTATAAATTATTATTTTGTCATATCTCACACTGTCCGACATCTCCCTTCACCCACTTTTCTGTTGTCAATACCCTTGGGAGGAGGTTATTTGTAGATCCTTGTAATCAATTCCCCCTTTCTGCCCCACCCTCCAGGTTAGCCACCCTCAGCACTGGTCCCGAAGGGATCATCTGTCCTGGATTCTCTTGTGTTTTCACTTCCTATGTGTACCAGTGTACATCCTCTGATCTAGCCGGAATTGTGAGGTAGAATTGGGATCCTGATATTGTGGGAGGCAGGGAAGAAGCATTTAGTCAATAGAGAAAAGTTCTGTGTCATCATTGGTACATTGCACCCTGACTAGCTCATCTCCTCCCTGAGACCCTTTGGTAAGGGAATGTCTAGTTGTCTACAGATGGGCTTTGGGTCCCACATTCTTCCTCATTCACAATGATATTTTTTTTCTTTGATGTCTGATCCCTGATCCTAGTTTACTAGGACAAAAGCATTCAACCTAATAGATTACAACAAAATATGGACATTAGGAAGAATGAGGATTCCAGAACATGTAATTGTGCTTTTATTGTTCAAGCAGATCAATAATATACATTGTGGTTTAAAATCCAGAAAGATGTGTGTCAGGGTTGTTTCTACCACACTTATTCAATCTGAATGCAGAGCTAATAAACAGCTAGATTATATGAGGAACATGACATTAGAATTAGAGGACGGCTTATTGCAGATAGCTTAACTTGCTTATTGAAGGTGAAGAGGATTTGAAGTACACTGGTAAAGACCAAATACTAACACCTTCAGTATGGATTATATCTTAGTGTAAATAAACCTAAGGGCTGAGCCCCGGTGGCGTAGTGGTTGTGCGCGGGACTGCGGCCCACTGGGACGGAGGTTCAATTCCAGCAGTGGGGCTGGGCCTCTTACTCCCACCACAAGAGAGCAGTGATGCCCAGAAAAATAAAATAAAATAAACCTAAGATCCTCACAACTGAGCTAATTTTAAAAAATCATGATAAATTGGAGAAAAGATTGAAGTTGCCCAAGATTTCAGTTTACTTGGATCCACAATCAATACCCATGGAAGAAGCCAGCAAGGAATCAGAAGATGCTTGGCATTGGACAGATCTACTACACAAGACCTCTTTAAAGTACTAAAGAGCTAGCTGTAAGAGCCCCCCGCCCCCAATAAAACAGTCTCTTAATCTAAAGAGCAAAGATGTCACTTTGAGAATGAAAGTGCACCTGATGCAAGCCATGCTTATTTCCAAGCATCTCGCATGCATGTGATAAGGAAGCCCGCAGAAGAACTGGTGCATTATGGGAGGTGGGGAAGAAGATTGAATATACCACCGTTTTCCAGGAAAGCTTATATATCTGTCCTATATAAGGAGTACATCTGGAATATTACTTAGAGGTGCTGGTGGTAAGACTTTGGCTCGTATACATCCGGAGGGACCAGCCGCTGGAGAAAACACCACGTGTGGTGAATTAGCGAAAGACCATCAGTGAGGCAGATCAACCCAGGGGCTGCAGCAGCAGACCCAAACCAGGCCGGGCTTGGAAAGATGATGCGGAGACAGGCAGCGTTTTGTGTCGTCGTACACAGGGTCACCTTGAATCAGAATCGACTCAGCGGCCCCTCATAACAACATCATGGGTTATCATTGTGCTATATGTAGCAGGTCAACTTACAAAATGTTCTTCAGCCATTCAAAGCTCCCACCTGTACATCAGATGCTCAGTAAACACTATGTCAGAGATTGTGGACATGTCAGTCTTGTTGTTATGAACATCTTCCCCCTCCTCCCCGCACCCCCACCCCAAAACTGCTGCCCTCCAGACAATTACGACTCTTAGCAACATCGAAGAGGACAGAGTAGAATTGCCCCTGTGAGTTGCCGGGAGTAAATCTTTAGAAGAGTCCAAAGCCTCTTCTTTCTCCCATAGAGCAGTTGGTGGGTTTGAACTGATGACCTCGTGGTTAACAGCTCAATGTCTAGCCCATGATGCCACCGGGACTCCAGATTATTGTTATTAGCCTAGCATTGAGCAAATCGCGCTCGGTGCTGTCTCGAGAGTCTAAGGTCGTACACAATTTATTTGGGGAGACCTGCAATCTCTCTTTTCTTTTTTTAGATCTGTAATCTCTTTTGTAGATTGCTACTCATATTTTATTTTTGTATTTTTATCTGGTCAGCAACCACCTTGCTCAGGTGTTGCTAGTCTATGTGTGCATGTGTTGTGGGTCTTTATCTGTCGTGGTAAGCTACTCGAAGAACCAACGCTTCTACTTCGTTTTCAAGCCTATGTTTGTAATCAGAGTGCTTTCTCATCTGCTCTCCTGTGGTGCTTCCAACAGCTTTATGAGGCAAAGAGCACAGATGCTGTTATTCCCAAAATTGCATATGTAATAAATGCCAAAGATTTCTTGAGCTCTTTCTGCGCGTTACAGATTGACATTTCCCTGTGTGTTCAGCAGGTGTGTTTCGAAGCCCATGTGTGCTACAAACACCTGCACCCTGGGACTAAGCAAGGACACAGGCTTTGTTTCGGCACTCCAGACACACCCTCGCGAGGAAGCAGATTATGTAGCGCTTTACAATGTGATGATAGTTCTACCAGGGAATGTCTCCCTACCGTAGAACAAAGGCAGAGGAGGGGCCCCTAGTTCCGATTTTAGAGGGTTGGGGAAGATGTGATAGTGAACTGTTCGGGACAGAATTCTGGAGTACCGTTAGGAGTCACTCAGATTCACGAGGAACAGGGAGTTTCCAGCAAAGGGGACAGCAGGTGTCCAGTGTCTCCTTTAGAGAGTGACCACAGTCAGATTGGATGGCAGAGTGAATGGCATGTATGGAGAGTGAGGGGAAGAGGGCCACACCTCCCTGCAGATGCTGCGTTAGCAGGCTACGGCGAAAAGGATGGTAGGCTGAATTTAACATTCGGCAGTACTGGTGGAGAGCATTGACCCCCAATTTGAGTTAAATAGAGGATAGGGTAGATAGAACTGGTCGAGTGGGTGGTTCGTGAGTGAGAAAGATGGGGAGGAAGGCCTCTTCCAGTAACTGGTCACGAGAGTTCTATCAGGGAAAGGACCCAGATGAAGGACCCCTATGCAAAGGCACCCCTGTCAGCTGAAGATTGTACCACATTTGTCCCACATACCTGCATAGGCTGGCCTGCGGTCCGGAGACCACCAGTGCCAGTGCCAGTCCATGCATGAAGTATCAGTAAAGCCCACGTTCTTTCTGGATGTTTAGGATGAAACTTTAAAGACTAGAGCCCTGTACCCCAGTAGGTTCCTTTGGATATCCCCCAGGCTACGTGCACTCTACTTTGGAGACCACTAGCATGCCATTTGTGGAAATGTGAAGTTGCAAAGCACCTTCGTGAGCACACAGGCAGAGTGGACTTGGGGGCAGACAGACCGGCTTCCACTTCCGCACCTGCCACTTAGCTGCTACCTTGTGTCAATCACCTGCTCTCCGAGGGGCCGCTTTACTTCTCAGGATTGTGGTTGAGCCCAGGGATCGCGTCCGTGAGGTGTAGAACCCACCTGCGCGAACTGTTATCAGTGTTCATTAAGTGACATGTTTATGAACTGTTGTTTAAGTAGTCTTTCTTTGTATTTTCTCATTCCTGAAAAAACAAAAAGATACTCGGTATAATTAAGCTGCTGTTACAACTGTGCCTAGGTGCTGCCCGTGAGCAAAAACAGCCAGATGATCACATTTACTTTTCAAAACGGTTGTGTCGCTACCCTCCGGACAAGCGGGACGGAACCCAAGATAAAGTATTATGCAGAAATGTGTGCATCACCCGACCAGAGGTAAAGCTCCACATGCACATGCTTAAAGATGAGACTAAGTCAACAAATACTGCTTTAAAAATCACAGACCCCTGTATGAAACAAAAAGTATCCAAACGTGAAGCTATTGTTCCAAAGTCTGTGGACTTTTGAAGGCAGTGTTCCATCTCTCCTACCCCTTCCCTGAAGAATTCACCACTTTTCTAGTTGCACGTGAAAATAGCAGTTCTGGCATCCTGGAGGGAGTCAACACATTTCTTTTTAAACGTTCCTTGGCTTTTAGAAACCGCCAGATTGTTCTCCAAAGTGGTAGCACCATCTGAGAAATGATTTTTTTGAATTATAGTGGATTTATATCAACAAATAATTTGCTATTAGCGAGTCTTCATTTTCAACATCTTAATAATTTGACTTAATCAGCCCAGTTGATTTCCTTTTAAGAGCATAAATTGTGGCAAATTTACCTTCACTTGAGTAATGGTACCTGTCCAGTGCTCAAGCATATTGAAAGTTACTTCTTCTGACATTGGTTGACCACAATGTTTTTGGAAAGGGATTTTGAATTGCCTTCAGGATCCAAGATGTATGGATCTTGTGTTTCTCTAAATCTTTGCATTTTGAGAAGAGATGTTATTTCCATTTGTGGGAAAAATAAAATGACTTATTGAAGTCAGACAAAGCAGAGTTCAAAGCAAATCCATAATGTTATACTGGCAGTCCTCAGCTTAATGGCAGACTCAAATTATTACATACCACACCTACCACCGTTCCAGTTTTGTTCTAGGTAGTGGGTTTTTTAAAATTTTGTGCATCAGGCTGAGCCCCGGTGGCATAGTGGTTGAGTGTGGGACTGCGGCCCACTGGGTTGGCGGTTCAAATCCAGCAGGAGCAAAGCTGGGCCTCCCACTCCCACCAGAGGACAGTGATGCCAAAAAAAAAAAAAAAAGAACATTAAAAATTTTTTTTACATCTTATTGTTAGGCACATGTACTGTGTACAATGTTGCGGTGTGCGATTTTATGATGTGATCGTTCTCATGTCGACCCTCAAGGATAATTCAAGATGGTCTTTTACGATGCTGGTAATAAAAGTAATGATTAGGGTAAAAAGAGGACCTGATACCACAGGTTCAAATAGAAAGTAAATGTTTAGATAAGAACATTGGCACCATATGTGCAAATATGCTTGATACCATTGATGTCTGGATTGTTATGAGAGCTGTAAGAGCCCCAATAAAATCTTTTGATTAAAAAAAGAGTCAGCAATAATGAGAACTTAAAAAGCAAAAGAGGTTTACTTTTGGAAAGAAAACCTAAAGAGGTTTCCTTTCCATTATGTCACAACTGACTTACAGTGGAGCCCTTGGGACAGAACCGCACTGTAAATCGAAGATGACCTAGATTTGGTTACACTTTGTTCTGCACGTGCACATATGCTTATATAAAAATAAGTGCCATTTAAAAATAAGGCATGGTTATGGAAGTGACAACTGACTTCTATAACAAAGGGCCACATCAAGGCAGTTTTATTTTATTAGTAGTATTAGTAGTAGTAGTATTTAATATTAGTATTAATAGTAGTAGTAGTAGTAGTATTTAATCATTTTATTGGAGGCTTATACAAATCTTATCACAATACGTACATACATACATTGTTCAAACACATTTTGAACAATGCTCCTCATTTTTCCCTTCCCTCCCCACTCCCCCCATGAACCAACCCTTAATAATTTATAAATTATTGTTATTGTGTCATATCTTACATGCTCAATGTCTCCACCTACTTTGCTGTTGTCCATCCCCCATAGAGTATGTTATATGTAGCTCCTTATAACTGGTTTCCCCTTACTCCCCCACCTTCCTTCCACCCTCCACCACACTCATCACTCGTTCTGAAGGGACCACCTGCCCTGGACTCCCCACGTCTCCAGTTCCTATCTGTACCAGTGTACATCTTCTAGTCTAGCCATATTTGCGAGGTAGAATTGGGATCATGATTGTGGGTAGGAGGAAGCATAAGAACTAGAGGAAAGTTGTGTTATTTCATGGATGCTGCACTGCACCCTGACTGGCTCATCTCCTCCCTGCGACCCCTCTGCAAAGGGATGTCCACTTGCCTACAGATGAGCCTTGGATCCCCAATCTGCACTCCCCCTCATTCGCAGTGATACAATTTTTTGTTCTTTGATGTCTGATACCTGATCTCTTTGACACCAAGTGGTCACACCAGCTGGTGTGCTTCCTCCATGTGGGCTTTGTTGCTTCTGAGCGAGATGGCCGCTTGTTTACCTTCAAGTCAAGGTAGCTTTAAAGAGAAGTTCCTGGGCTGAGCCCCGGTGGCATAGTGGTTGTGCGCGGGACTGCGGCCCACTGGGACGGAGGTTCAATTCCAGCAGTGGGGCTGGGCCTCCTACTCCCACCACCGGAGAGCAGTGATGCCCCCCCCCAAAAAAGAGAAGTTCCTCCAAGTGTTTTAGACACTGGGAGCATCCCAGCTGACGGCTTCAAAAGGCAAACTCCCAAATCTCTATTTGTCTTTGAAACACCTCAGTGTTTTCATGATACTTCCCTCTGTTTCCTGAAAGATGTGTCGTCCTGCAATACCTGCACTGAACGTTACTTGAGGTATTTCAAGAAGCTGTTTTATTTTCATACCTGTTATTAGTAGTCTCTCTAAGACATTAAAATAGCAAACCTAGAGAATTCTTTCTTCATATGATCCTATAACCCAGTCACTCCCCGAGTCCTGAAGGAATCCTTCCGTTTAATACTGCGCCACTGTAGTTGGGGCAGGAGTGTTTTCTTTACTTGGGGGCGGGTGGGGCTATAGCTTGCTGTGGTTTTAACCGAGTGAATTTCTCTTGCTTTCACCTCTTGGCATAAGCATTTTGTCAAGGGCTTAAGCTTTTTGAGAGGGCTTCAGAAAGTTCATGGGAAAATGAAATTAAAAGATAATGAAATCTTCCCAGGGACTCTCCAAGTCCCTTTGTATATACTCTTAGGAAGAGCTAACTAAACTTATTTTTAGGCTATGAAAACCAAATATTTTCAAACTGTTCCTCTCTTTCCTCAGTAACACAACTTTACTGGAAGAAGAGCTGAAGAGACTCATTGACGCTCTGATCGAGCATTTTCTTGAGCCCGCTAAGAATGGCCTGACCTGGCGTGCCGTCTAGGATGCCCAGACATCTCTGCACTGGCCCATGGGACCGCCCCGCCAGGAGCTCCGCGGACTGAACGAGCCTTGTGTTACCACTCTTTCTCTTCCCCCATTGGGCCAACTATCCATATCTGCACCCCCCACCCCCATTTCTTTTTGGTCAAGTAGCTAAACCCACTGTGTACATTTGAAACAAAACCATCTGGAGGGAAACAACTCGATTTCCCTCCCTCCCTCCCCCGTAATCTTGAACAAAAGTCATTTACATCGAAAGTATTATAGTAAGACAGTGTTGTATTTTTCCCCTGCCACAGAGACGTTGTGCGTGGCACCGTGGTGGTTTCTGAAAACAGGTCAATGTGCTGGAACTGTCCTGTAAGGGAAGCCCATGAGGAAAGGGCACAGCTCCCAGGGGGCCATGCAAGCGCCGGTGTGGTGTCCCAGGCCTTCCTGTACCAACTGGAAGCGAGGATGTTTAGAGCAGATGTTACAGGATGTGGGTTCAGCACCTGCGTCAGGTGTTCACAGCGCAGCCTGTATGTCATGGCGATTCTGACATTTATGACCAGAGAACAGTAGTGGCTGCACTTACAGGGGCTTTGCTGTTAAGTGCAGTGCCTTCCAGGGTCGGGTATAAATGGAAACACTTCCTACATGGGGTATGATTCAGTTCGTCACCTCTGAGCCAGTTAAGAAGAAACTTCCAAACTGTGAGTGCTTCTCCTCTGTGTCAAAGACTCGCTGATTTAGCAGAGAGAAACCTGTATTGAAAAAGGAGTTCTGAGCTTATTTAGAAGTCTTAGCTTTTGACTTCAATTTTTAGTCACTTTATTCCTTAATCTGATGAAGTAATGATATTTTTACTAAAAAAAAAAAAAAAAAAAACCCAACCATGCAGATGTAAGCATTATAAAACATAGTACTGAGATCCAGTTTATTCTAACATCTTGCTGGCTTCTATAGAATTTCTGATCACATAACCACTACTCACTTATTTTTAATGTAGAGGAATATTTGGTGGAAGGTCATTTGTTGGTTGAGTCTTCGGTCTTCTGAAAAAGACCTACTGGAGAAGTACTGTTTTCATCTCCTTAGAGTACATCCTGTCCTGTGGGTCACCGCACAGTTACACACATGAGACACACTTCAGAAATGGCCAGAACAATGCCCCGGGTGTAAGAAAGCTAAATGTACGACCGATAGGACGTAGCCCTGGTATTAGAGAATGTGTTTCCTTAAAAAAATAAATACCAAAACATTTGAACTGATGAGAACGTTCATTACATCGTGGTTCGGTGTGTCACAGAGGATGGGCTAAGGTTTGGTTGTGCTCTTGTAATCCAGATGTTGTCACATGACTGGACTGCCACTGTTGTTCATTTGGTCTTTCTCACTTTCATATACCCGGATCTTGTATAACTGTAGATAACAGACAGCTAGTGAAGTGCAGAGCCTCGGTTTTCTGAAAGAGCTGGTTTTTAAAGGCTGGACTGAAGAAATGCATAGTTTTTTGTGTTTTGTTTTTAGTTTATTTGCTGTTAGGACTGTATATTGTGATTTTCCAAATGACCTGTGCTCTACAAAGTGGTATGACCCATGCTATGTCTATATGAAAAATGTTTGCTTGTTGTTTTGTTTTGTTTGGGCTTCACTGCCTTTTGGAGGTGGGAGTAGGAGGCCCAGGCTTGCTGCTGGATTTGAACCTCCAACCCAGTGGGCCGCAGTCCCTCGCACAACCACTACGCCACTGGGGCTCAGCCCTTGAGAAATGTTTATATTTGTTTTTGGTATCTGTGTTTCGGTGACTAAAGAACAGGGTGGAGCTGGCATGATAACAACAGGCCAGTCTTAATCGATAAAGCCACATCGTCATTATCATTCTATTATAAAGAAAACCATTTTATTTGGGTACTTCGATGCAGCCTTTGGGTCATCTTCAGGTGAAATGTTATTGAAACACAGAATATTATTTCAAAAAAAATTAATATGACCGAATAAATACAAATGATTAAAAAGTGAAAAACAAACAAATCAATACACATGATTCCTAAGCAGAGCGATTTGAAGGGATTATTTCATTCTGGCCAACGTTGAGTCTGTCCGAGCGTGATCCTGGGACGTAGCCTCGTGGGGCCACCCCGTCTAGCAGGCTAACTCCATGACCACCAAAGCCAGCCAGTCTGGGGCCCTGCTGCCCTCCCCTGTCTCACGCACCATGTCATGGGCAGAAATGAGTCCTTGTTGAGGATGGAGAGAAAAGCACAGGTGTGATGGGGCATAATCAAAGCATGGGGGGAGGGGGGCGTAGAGAGAACAGGAGAAGGTCAGGCTGGCAGCAGGAAGGGCTTCTTGTGAAGAGCAAGCAGATCAGCCTGCCCTAAAAGTGGGGGACGAGGAGCGCAGTGGGTTGTTAGGATGGCGCATGGTGAGTGGGCCTGTGGTTTTCCTTTATTTGTGATGAAAACGTGGCTGGATTGTGGGAGCTGAAACAAGTAGGGCTCCTTTGAGGACTTGGGATGTCGAGTCTTCCACTCCTTTGGGAATGCGAGGTGGGTGGGGAAGAAATAAACAGGGACAAACTGTCGAGGGAAAAGGAAAACCTCTTCTGAAAAAAGTTTAAGGAGTTCAGGTCATTTCACTGCAGAGGAGAAAGTGACTGCGTGCGACAGTTAAGTCTCAAGTTACTAATCAGGGATTTTACTGAAGAACGCAACGGTCAGAAACATGACACATTCGTAGTCATCTAGAAGACGGGGGATCAGAATCTTTAAAAGGGGCTGGTGGGGGCGGGGCAGCCTACAAAGTTCTCGTTCAGGTTTGATAACTCCTTCGACAGGAATCATAATGAAGTCTGCTACTTGAATTTTTCTTTAAAAGTTATTTTAAGGGGATTCAAAATGTTAAATAGTAAGCGATATAGTAAATGGTCTTTCAAGGTTCTTTTCAACACTTAAAAAAAAACAACAACAACACGTGGATTTGAACCATGATGATGTAAAGTAGCTTTGGGGTTTCACCCCATCTCTGGGAGAATTTAGCTCACAAAAGAGTCTGTTGTGTGTTTTGAGTAGTGCAATGCATGGGTGCAATGAATCCGGACTTGCTGAGGGGTTACTTAGTTTAACAAGGTGGATTGTGAGACTTGAACCCAATTTTGTCTGTCTTGAAGAATGTGTAGCATTGTCAGACGCCTGCAGTTTCTGTTTTAAATATAAAGTCGTTGTATTTGGGTGTAGTCGCTTCAGAAGAGACTCAGACCTTGGATCCTCAGACATGGTCACTAGCGTAGTGACTCCTCCGTCTCCTCTGCAGGTGGCTGCCGGGGCCGGTGTAGCGACGCTTAGCCGAGGGTCTATGAACTGCTGCTACTGATCTTTCTGGTATTACTTTCACCCCTTCTCTTGATGTTTGTGATACTTGCAAAATCCAAATTTCACGTGGATACATTTAATCGTATGCCTTCTTCTGGCTACCCGTTTCTTCCCCTCAGCACCTGCCCACATTTCCTTACTGTGAAAAGCTCATTGTATTACCTCACTGAGAAGAAATCTTAATTGTGCCCATTGAGAATGCTTTACATTTATTCATAAACTGTGTATGGCTGTAAGTTATTTTGTTATTGTCTGAGCATTTTCGTCTTATTGTAACAAGTAATTCTAAATCTTATTTCAAACCCTATTTTCATCTGTCTTATTGACTACACGTTAATTCATTTGGGTCCTTTTGCAACTCCCGTATTTTCTGAGATTGCGCTTGGAGCTGATGAGAAGACTCACGCTCATCAAAATGAACGGGCGACGGGTCTAATGTTGTAGTGCAGGTTTTCTTGGACCTTGGTCACCCGAAGCACAGCATTTTGAGGACTTTTTTTTTTTTTTTTTGCTTCCTACCTGTTGTTCAAAGCCAGATGATGTCTCCATAGATGAGATTTAATCAATGTCTGTACACGGCATAATTTAGTGATCGTTGGTGCGGATGGTTAGTGGCTTTAAAACAGGTCTACCACAGTTAACACTCATTAAGTCATCTTTCTTCCCTCTTCCCGGGCCCGTCAAGGCGACATCCTTAAAACGGTGAGCAAGCGACCAGGACACGCGCGTGCAAGCTGGGGCAAAGTAACCCGTCCAGCGTAGTTTCTCGGCTGTTTCCACCGGCCACACCGTCACGCCGAGAAGCAGGAGTGTGGCGGGGAGGGGCCTGGGAGCCAGATCAGAAACAGCCCACCACGAATACGACAGGCCAGGTTCTGGCTCAAAGAGTTAAGGGACTCCTGGTTCTCCCTAATAAAACCGTTTGTTTCCAAATAAAAGCGAACTCTCCTGGTCATCACTAAAACGGGTGTGACATCTCTCCCCACGTGGCCTCTCAGCCTTTCTCCCCTTGCCTTCCCTCAACCCCGCCATCGCCACAAGGCCCTGGAGGAGCAGACACCAACATCACAAATCGAAGACACCCCACGCCCCATTGGAGGTGACACTCTGAAGGACCAGTGCCGAGTTCCTGTTGAACCATATACCGTCGTCTAAGCTCTTGGTCAGTTTGCTCTGTTTAAGGCATCGGCATTCACCCTCTAGTGCAGACTAGAACCCCCCCTTTGGGTTTCCAAGGCTCTCGATCTTCAGGGGAGCAGGCGGCCGTTTCTGTTTCCCACAGAACCGCTGGTGGGTTCGAACTGACCCTGTGGTTAGTGGCCCCACTGGTAACACCACGGCACCCAATATAGAGTGCTTAATTGATAATGGAGTTAACGGGCTCAAAGCAGCAAATTGTGTAGGAAACAATTTATTAATTCATAATAAGAAACATTTATTAAGCACCCCCGTAGGAACTCAGTTTCTTTGGAAAAAGGCATGTTTTCATTTTGAAATTATATACAGTGTCTCCTGAGATGTAAACTGAGAGGACTGTGAGATACGAAATGATACAAATGTCATTTTTTGGCATGCCATGGTGAGCCTACTGGTGCTACCTTCTACATGAGCCACAATGAAGTTGATACTATTGGTTGTGTTGTTGCCCAGTGTTAGGGGTCGTATCTTACAAGACATAAGCAATTGGGCTCAAGCAGGAGTCTGCTCCGACAGTGAGACCTCCTGGTGACTGCTGGAATAAACTGAACATGCCTGATGGAAGCTCTGCTACCAGCACTTCACCACCTGTGTGGCTGTAGTTCCAAAGGGAGCCTTGATTTTAATTTCTGTCAAACATCTCATTTTTCCTTAGGGGATAAACAGAACAACAACAAAAACCCACACCAGCGTATGAGTACTGCCTGTGAGGATTGGCACTTTAAGTATTTGTGTGTGGATTTCTTAAGGTTTTAGCCAAAGGAAGTGTCTCTCAGGCTGGACATCCTTTCCAAGCTTCAGAGTCAGGCATCCAGTGGCTTTCAGGCCATCGCTCCCTGGCTGGCCCACTCCCTGCCACCCAGTCAGTGTTGACTCACGGCGGCCCGAGAGTTGAGGGCAGAATGGCCACCAAGCCTCTGAGACAGTCCCACAGGCACGCCAGCCTCGTACAAGCCTAAACACGTCTCCTCTCAGACCTCCGAGTCACATTCGTGACTTCTTCCCCCGACGTAGGCATCTGATTCTGCTGATTTTGCTCCTTAAATTCACGGAACCCCTTCATAATGCAATAGGCTGGAGTTTTTCTTAGAACTTAAAGGGATTAAAGCATACGCTCTTGTGAGTACTAGAGTCACGATGCCAGATTGGAGTCCCCGAGGGTTGATTGTGCCTCGGTGCTTTTTAACCAAAGACTCCTGAGGCTGGCTAAGCTTCCAGGTGGCAGCCTGAGTGTGGTTAGTCAGCACCCTTAAGTCAGCTCACTTAGGCGTTTGGTTCCAGAGCTGGAGGTGTCTGTGGTGTCTACACGGAGCCTTGTCTTCTGCGGTCCTTGGGCAGACTAGAGGAGCATATTTACAGACACTCGTGTGTATAAGAGAGAACTTCATATCAAAGAGCAATTGTATATTAAGAAGACATCCCAGCCCAGTCCAATTCAAGTCCATAAACTCCTCTCCAGACCCATGCAACACATGCAGTGACACTGAATACGGGAAGATCACGGTGGGTCAGTGGGTAAAGCCTCCTGAGGATCCAATAGCGAGAGATACATAGCACAGAGAGGTCTCGTTGGCTGTGACCTGATTGACAGGCTAGACTCTACCTCTTGGCAAGTTGACACATTATGTAACTGCCACAAATAACTTTGGCCCAGACAAGATTTCATACTCAGTTGCCAGGGGACTGAAGGGGTCTATTATGCAGCATATATAAAATCTACCCCCCCTTCTCCTTTATTATGTAGTAGTTAGGAATATAGATGCTGATGTTGGAATGCTTAGATTCAAGTATAACCTCTCCACCACTTACTACCTATGAGACTGAGCAATATGGTAACACTCAGAGGCGATAGCAGACAATATGACAGGCCTTTGGCTCAGGTCCAAAGAACTGCAGGTCAACAATTCAGATGCAGGATCCAGACCCAACAAAAAGCAAGTGTTTCCACGGCATCTACTTAGAAAGTAGGCCACCCTCCTGAGGAAACTTCCTTTCCATTGCATCGGGGCCGTGACCTGAGGAAGGGGATTGCATTTCACCCTCATCTTCCTACAGCTGATTTCTGGTGCACAGCAGATCCCGTTACAGAGCTGATGACACCGTGTCAGATACATCCTCAGGGATTAGTAGGCCTTCACTGCCTAGTTAGGTGAGAATCCTGACCTTAGCATAACCGTCTAGGAAACCAATGGAGACATTCTTCTCTGCCAGGTGTGGTCTCTTCGAATCAGAACCTGCTCAACAGTACGCCACATTAACCTCGTTTGCCTTAGGGTTCACTTTTTGGGGTTGAACAGCGCTGCGAGTCTTGACAACTGCTTCATGTCGCATGGCCATCTTCATAGTAGCATGTGGACTAGGGATTTCACTGCCTTAAAAAGATCCTTCTATTCATGACCCCACCCCACCCCCATGTCTCCTTGCCTCCCGGCAACCAGTGATTTCCCATTGGCAGAGCTCACCAATTCTGCAAGCCATCGATTTGTACCGAGCTCAGCTGAGCTGTTTCTCATCCTGTTGTGAGGTACTGTCGAGCTGGTCCTGACCCGTGCTGACCCTATGCACAGCAGAAGGAAAGGGCGCGTGGTCCCGCCTCAGCCTTACCATTGTTCGTCTGCCTGAGCTCATGCGGCACCAGGGAGACCATCCATCACCCGAAGGTCTTTGTTGAGCTGTCCCTCTGCTTTGCTAAGCATGAAGTCCTTCTCCAGGGACAGTCTCTCCCGATAATATAACCAAAGCCTGTTAGAGGGAAGTCTTGCCATCTTGCCTCTAAGGAACACTCTGGCTGTCCTGCTTCTAAGACAGATGGGATTATCTCGTTCACAGCCTATACTGGTGATATTCTTCTCTAGCGTCAAAATGCACATGGCCGTGACTGGGTTCAGTGATGGATCTGGTGTCCGTTGGTGGCTGGATAGTCAAGAGTAGCCTCGGCTATAATGGTTCCTAGGTGCTCCGTGTAATCTCAAGCCTGTTAGCAGGTTATGTGAAGGATGGTCACATAGATTGGCTGGCCAGAGTTTCAAGAGGCAGATCTGAAATATGCAAGGGTCTTGAAACTTAAGCATTGGTACTGTTTCTTCTACTGCATTCTATTGAGGAGCTGCAAGGAGATTGAAGGGGAAGAGAATTAAACCCCAGGGGTTGCTGGGAGGAGCTACAAGTCACATGCCAAAGAACGTGGATTCAGGGAAGCTCGAAGAATGGTGGCCATTTTGCAGCCTGCCACAGCGCACGCTCTGACCAGAACTATTCCCACACTTGCCCCAGGCAAAATATGCTCCTTCCATTCCAGGACCTCCAAGTGATCTTCCAATATCACATCAGGTTCAAAGTCTAGGATTTCATGACCTTCATCAGGCTCAGATGCAACTTGAGGGATACAATGAGTCACA
>PVJH01041483.1:0-14948 GCA_004026705.1 Nesogale talazaci | reverse complement strand
GAACCTACAAAATAGCCTACGTCCTGAGCACCCTGGTAGGGGACGAGAAGAGGAGGAGGCGTGCTACCTTTTCCCATCTAAGTTCAGGTTCCCAGTGAAGTCATAGAGGTGGCGATTGGGTCCTTCGCATTCGATGGTCCCGGATAACTTCATCAGCACTTCCCTGGTTTGCATGTCGGCGGTGTGGCTCTGGCCCTACGAGCGAAACCAGAACAGACAACTGGAAACCATCTCCATCGCCAATGCTGGGGGCACCAGGCTGGCTCAGCATTCCGATTCTTAATCAAAAGAAGGGGGAGGAACTAGTCATCTAGAATGATGGCTAAGTCAAATCAGCAGGCCCACACCATACACTGTCCCAGCAGATCGGATGCCAACCCTGCCCAACAGCCAGGCAAGAAAAGGGAGCTTTTCTGGAAGCAGCCTGGTTTGGGGAACCATTTACAGAATACAATAACTGGCTCAAAGTGTTACCTATAAACAACCGTCATGGGGACACAATGCTATGAGATCATGGAGCTTTCCCATGAACTATCTGAAGTCCCCTCTGATTTGCTGTCCTCGGGTAAGAAAAATAAAGAGTCAAGGACCCTGTGACGTGTTTGCTGCATCTTCCCTGGCCCCTTCTCCTTAACAACGCCACCACAGAGTCAAAAACCAAACGTCGACGGGACCAAAGAAATGTAATGTCTTGAGTGAATTTCTTACAACTTCAGCAGTTTGACGTTGAAGGGCACTGCAGCTGCTGCAGAAAGGGGATTGGATCGTCCTGTTTGTCAACACCCCCAGGACATTAAGTTCTTTACTAAAGTATTCCTAGTGTGACGCATGGGGCTGCTAACCGCAAGGTTGGCAGTTCGAAACCGCCAGCCGCTCCATGGGAGAGAAATGAGGCTTTCCGCTCCCCTACAGAGTTACAGTTTTAGAAACCCACCAGGTGGTTCGACTGTGTCCTCAAGGGTCACCTAGGAGGTGGAACGGACTTGATGGACGTGAGTTTGGGTTGGGGTCTGAAAGTATTCTTCAGAGACAACGCATGCGGTAACCTGGCATGGATAGGGAAGATGTTTCTGTGAGGCCAACTATGGCAACGGGCTCGCTGCCAGCTCCTGACTTTGTCTGCTGAGCTGTTTTCATGCTGCTGCTGGGGTGGCCCTCTGAGATGGCACCTCACAAAACTAGGGGGCGGGGGCCCTGCCAGGGTGTGAAGACTCAAACCTGGCCCTGACCCAGCTTATTTTTATTAAATAACACCCCCAAAGAAAACTCATACATGGTCATTAAAAAGAAAAAAAGATTGGCATGACAAATATGTCTGTCAATTATTCCTCTCTGGGAATGAAAACTGCAGGTACAACCACAGTGGGTTCCTCAAACTTTTTAAACAGGGGGCCAGTTCACTGTCCCTCAGACGGTTGGAGAGTCGGACTATAGTAAAAACAAAACTATGGACAAATTTACTGCAGGCCAGGAATGAGTCGGTTGCTAAGCAGGACAAGCAGCAGCAGCAAAAACATCTGGCGGGTGAATAAATATCCTCGGTGGGCCGCATGTGGCCCACGGGCCATAGTTTGAGGATAGCTGTTAGGGTAAGGGGCCTGGAATATGTTTACTACTTCTCTTTCCTCCCTGAGTAGCCTAACCACTCAGAAGAGAGCCAGTCAAGACCTCCATGAGATACAAAACACGAGTGATCCCTTTGGTGACCTGCAGTGTTGCGAACCCATTCTTTGCGCTCAGTTGTTCCCATAAAGAGTTCTCTTCATCCTCAGAGGGATGAGCGGCAGGGAGCAACCTTTAGTCGTAAACTCAAAAGCAAACTCATTGCCGTGATTCAATTCTGACTCACAACAATCCCTACAGTCAGGGGAGAATGGCTCTCTGGGTTTCCAAGACTGTCCATCTCCACAGGGGCAGACACCCTCGATGCTGACTGGTGGTTTCAAACTTCAGATCCTGCAGTTAGCCACCCAATGCTGGCTCCCCTACGCCATAGGGCTCCTGACCTTTGGTGGCAGCACATGGTTGACTCTAGAAGAGAAGATTATAAACACCAATTGGCACATAGGGCGTGGGGGTGGGGAAAGTCATCCATACTGGGGAGGTGGCTGCCACAACAAACACGAAGCACTTGAGTTACCTGACGTATCTTAAGATTGGTCTCCCCATCTAGATTCGCGGTCTCAATATAGCACATTGCCTGAGGTTCACTAGAGAGAGGAAAGAAAAGACAGCCAAGGTTAGAAAGGGCCTCTTCACACAAATTGTGGCTCATAGAAGCCACTGCTATAGAAACTAGTCCTGTGGAAACCAACCAAAACCAAGTTCGTTCCTATCAAGTCGATGCTGACGCACAGTGACCCTCCAGGATAGGGGAGAACTGCCCCTGTGGGTTTCTGAGACTGCCACTCTTTTACAGGAGTAGAAACTCTCATCTTTCTCCCCAGGAGTGGCTAGTGGTTTCAAACCACTCACTTTGCGGTTAGCAGCCTAATGCATCACCATTATGCACCACCAGGGCTCCTTAGGCCTGTTGATCAATCCTTCAAATCACATGATTGTGCGCAACAACTTTAGTAAGAGGTGATGAGCACTCAGATCTAGGGCTCAACTCTCATGAGCGAAATTGTTTCTCCAGAGGATGCAGCTTCATAGGCCTCCCTATGGGACTGGGGTGGAGTGGGGTCTGCTAGAACTCACGGTGGCAGGAATGGCTGCAAATGAATAGAGAGAGGCAAACTTTCTGAAACGCATGACACTCCAGCAAAGACCCAGTGTTTGGGTTCAAGTCCAAAATCTGAGCTTCAGCCTGCACTTCAGGGAAACTTCTGACCCAACGAGATGCCCCAGGCAAGGGAGTACAACCTACTTTCAGAAGAAAACTGTAGCCAGAGACATAAAGGAATCAAGGCGAAGGTTAAACAAGCATTTCTTTCACTATCTTTTAAAATTTAGGTCAAAGAGTGTGGCGGTCATGTACTTGATGCTAATTTCATGATTGGGAGTGTAGGGGTGGAGTCTAGCCTGTCAATCTGGAGATAGCCAATGAGACCTCTGTGTGGACATGGCTTTCTCCTGAGAAGTCTGGGAAGTCCTGCGGTATTTCCCAGTTGGAGTAGAGAAACTTGACTCAGTCTCTGAGACAACAAACTACTGACAAGACGAGATGATAGCATGCTGATTGATCCTGATTCCTGGAGAATGAAGGAGCTGAAGGAGAGGCCATGTGGTCTTGCCTTGGTGGAGCCAGGCCTCTGGGGCCAGAGAAGCCACAGAGTGACCCCTTCCAGCGCTGAGATGCTTCTGCTGCCACTGGATGTGCGAGACTGTGCACCTTCTGGCCTGTGACTTTGTGAGTCGGAAGGGGACTTTATGGACTGGTGTCAGACATATGGGCTAATATTGGACTTGTGACCTTGGACTGGACTGGGTTGGGATGCTTTCTCAATGTTGCATTCCTCTTGTCTATAAACCTTTCCCTTATATCCATGCATGTCTATGAATTTGTTTCTCAAGTCTACCCGGACTACACAAAGAGGAACTTTTTCATCAAAGCCATTCACTTGGAGGCTAGGAAAGATATATTCATACTTCCAACTTTGGGGGGAGGAAGTGAAGCTAATGGTCAGGAGCCTGGACCCTCCAATCACCCTGACTGCACTCTCTGGACCTGCCTCAGCACTTGACCTTGGCAAGTCCTTCATCTCTCTGTACCTGGTTTTCTTGTGTTTTAGAGAAGGCAAGGGCTCTTTGGAAGCTCAAATGGGATCACGCACTTAGCACAAAAATATTGGGAATGAGGGTTCTCAGACAAAACTATCTCATGCTAAAACCACCCATCCTCAGGGTCATGGTCAAGACCTGTGCTTCCAATGATGGGGTTATTGGTATTTCAATATTTTAAACAAAATGTTATGATGTTTCTGGTGACAGTTAGCATACAGTTAAGGTTCCCAATAACCAGTTTCTATACAAGCTGTTCAATGACATTGTTACAGTCTTCACAATGTGAGAAGGTTCTGCTGAGTTCCATTCTGGTTGTTCTCTTTCCATTCATCTAGTTTCCCTGCACCCCTGAGAGTCTCCTTCCATGTTTCAAGGTTGACTTGGTTGACTATTTGGTCTCATATAACCCACACAAAACCCACTGCTATCAAGTCCATCTGGACTTTCAGGTGAACTTTTTTATCACCACATAATATGCATGAAAAGCTGGGACATGAAGAAAGAAGACTGACAGAGCATTGATGATTTGAATGATAGTGTGGTGAGGAATTCTGAAAACAGCAGTCGCTGGGGATGAACAAGTTCCTTTCCTAAGTTTACCCTTAAGTCAAAGCTGTACACAATTACAATTCATAACTAATGTCAGTGGGCCACATTTGTTTTAGCATACAGTGTACCTCTCTCTTAAAAAAACAGGTTAGAAAAGCACTTTCAGATACACTAACATATCTCTCACATAGTACAACAGCAATAACGTTGTTAAAGTTAACACTCAATTGTCATGATGAACCATTGCGTGTACTTCCTGTAAATGTTTAATATAATAAGCTCTATGGGGCTTGGTTTGGAACTAGAGCCACACTCTCGCTTGTGTGTGTGCACATACACACACACACACACACAAACTCACTCATAGCGGCCCTATAGGACAGAGCAGAACTGGTTTCTGAGACTGTAAATCATTCAAGGTGTCAACAGCCTCATCTTTCTCTGGTGGAATGGCTGATGGGCTCAAACCACTGACCTTGGGGTTAGCGGCTCAATGTATACCCTAGAGTGATGCCCGTTGTAGGCAAACTTGACATTCACAAGCGGGACACTGTCTGTATACTATAAACTGTCCGAAGAGTCAACAGACAAATCTGCCTTGAAAGAGGTACAGCCAGAAGGCTCCTTAGAAGCCAGGATACTGGCGGTTTGGCTCAGGTTGCAGGACTGGGTCGTACTTTGATCTGTCTTAGGTAGGGCTGTTTGGAAACAGGACCTTAATTCATCGCACGGGGCTGTTATCAATCAGTCTCAGCAGACCAAACACAGGCAATTTTTTTTTCTTTTAAGGAACACAGTGCTTATGAGCAATAATCATGTTTTCATTTGATCTCAAGAGATTAGTTTGGGTTCCATTTTTAAGAATATCTCCATGCAATCGTCTCACGGAATCCTCTGGTCCTGCAAGTCTGTCTGTATTTGGTTTTATGCTTTGTTTTGCTTAAGAATTTGAGGTTCCCCATTTTTCTCACATATTATCAGAGACTATCTAATGTGCCCCTGTTTAGAATCGTTGGCAGTGGTAAATGGGCACCATCTAGTTCTCCTGGTCTCAGTGTAGACAAGGTTTAATAATTTTAGGATGGCTTTATTTATTATCAATCACAATTTTTTTAAAAAAAAATGAGAGCACTGACTGACATGTTCATGGGGTTCTGGTCCCGTCGTGGGGCTCAGTTCCTCAGTTTGAATCTCTCGTCTTGAGCAGGAAAAGTAAAGAGAAAGCTTATAACCAAATGAGTGGCGAACCCCTAAACGAGCAACACTGACTGCAACCTGAAAAGAAATGCAAGCATGATTCTCCGTGGTACACTACTATGGGAAGTATCTATAGTTTAGGGCTGTAATTTTTTATTTGGAGCTCAAGGGTTGAAACTCAATCCTATGCTGATGGTGGCTTTCTTCCTTTGATATAAACTCTCTGTATCAATCTCCTCCTAGAGAGAAGTTAAGGATGGTGTCACTCATGAGACTAAAAGCCTGTGTGCTAATGCCATCATACAACAAAACTACCCAGAGAATGTGGAAATGATACTGGGGTGGCCACATGAAGTAACGGAGAGGAAATAGAGTTCACAGAAAATGCTGGAGCCTCTGTGAACCATGGGTTACAGGAAAGCACTGAGTCCGCAGGGAGACACGCTGACGAGGCCATGAGAGCTAAGGTAGAAAGACAGGTTTAATGGTAAGCTGGTGGTTAATCGAGTAATCGACTGCTCTGAATTAGCTCCGCCATAACTGAGGAATACCACCAGAAGAGCCCTCAGACTAAAACTGATAGCTTTTACCAATTCATTTACAAATGAATGCAAACCCTTTGAGGTGGAATGGGAGAAGGACCTGGCAGGAGGATTCACATAGAAGGGCAGGGTGTGGAAAGAGAAACAAGGTCAAAGGGGAAAGGTGACCTGAGACAAGATGCATTTGTCACCTCGGGCCTGATGGTTCTTAACTATTCTTTGAAAGACAGTGCCCACTGACCCAGCTGACCTGGAAGAGAGGAGGATCATGTCTGCTGGAAGATACTGCCCATTGACGGTCTTCACGACATCTCCCACTGCCACCTGTAGAACCGGACACAAGGACACAGACATGTGAGAGAGAGGAAGTGAAGCCGGGACCCCGGCACAGTCACTGTCTCATCCCTCCTGGTTCTTTCTGTGTGTCGAAGCAGAACTGAGCTCCAAAGATTTCCAATGGACTGGAACCGCCAACCTTCTGGTGCACGGCTGAGTGGTTAGCCATTTGCAACGTCCAATCCCATCCCACCGCCAGCAAGTCAGTTCCAACGCATAAAGACGCTATATGTGGCTTCGGAAGCTTTCCATCATTACAGGAGCATGTAGCCTCATCTTTCAACTACAGAGTAGCTGGTGGCTTTGAACCATTCACCTAGCAGTTAACAGGCCAAGGCTTACCTCAACAGCGCCACCAGCACTCCTTATTGGCAACCCCCAGGAGACTCCCAAATGGAAAACCTCCCTCTCACTGCCATCGAGCTGATTCAGACTCAGAGAGAGCCTGGAGGACCAGTAGCACACCTGGTGGCGTCCCCAAGAACCTACATCTGTACTGGTGTGGGGCAGCTTCCTTTTTCTGTGACAGAGGGGCCGGTGACTTGGAACCCCTGACTTGTGGTTAGCAGTTCAACGCGTCACCCACTACCCCACACAGAGCTCCTTCCCCGTGGAGATCAGAGTGGTTAAATATTTGAGGTTTTTCTAAAAATAATTTTGTGGCTTGTCCATGAAATTTAATCTGGAGAAGTACAAAGTCGCTTCCCTTATTCTCTTTGGCATTTTCTTACAGTCAATACCTAAAGTAAAGCGTCGTGAAGGGGGAAGGGGATCGGGGGCAGGGAAAGAAGGAAACGGGTCAGACCACACACCAAAATCTTGTCTTCTTCTCACCACTCATTTACGGGTACAAATCATGTCTGCAGTGGTACGTCACTGGACAGAGTGCCGAAGAGCCAGCCCTGATTCAAAGCCATGCAGACACCCTGGGTTCAAGTCCCCGAGGGGCAGGCTACCTCTTAGTTGTACCTGGCCAAGCCATGCTGGCCTCTGTGTGTCTCAGCAGTCTCTCCGTCCCTTTGATTCTACAGTCAGATGTCCAGTGCGTTCAATCCCTCTACTCTCTGCTGACCATGTGGCCTAGCCACCACCACCACCACCACCACCACCACCACCACCACCCCCACACACACACACACACTGGAGTCCTGGAGCAATGGTTTATAAAGCCGAGGGGGCTAGCCACAAGGATGTTGGTTTGAACCCGGGGGAAAGGTGGCTCTCAGCTCCTGTACAGATTCACAGCCTCGGAGACCCTGGCAAGGGGGACCCTGCATTCGAACAGGCTGGACTGGCAGTGAGTGTAATTCAATCAGCCTGAGCCACCCTGGCCTTGGGGGCAAAATGAGCTGATAGTTCAAGCTGGGTTCCCCCACTCTAGATGTAATGGTGACCCAAATCCTGAAATGCTCCCCCACACACACACACACACACACACCAGCAGATGAAAAGTAAGGTCTCAAAATGTCTCTGAAGAAAGAAGCAGAGCTGAGAAACCTTTCGCCAATTGGATTGAGAATCCAGCAGGTCACTTTGAGAGGTCAGTATCCACCCCCTAAGAGGACACTGGGGCTGTCACCTCACCTGGTGTCCATTTGGGGATTGAGGGTGTAGGGGTGGGGTCTAGCCTGTCAATCTGGAGAGAGCCAGGGAGACCTCTGTGTGGGCCTGGCTTTCTCCTGAGAACTCTGGGAATTCTGGCTATATTTCCCCCATGGAGGTGAGAGACTCACTCCTCAGTCCCTTGGAGATGTTTTACTGACAACACACAAGGCTGACTCCCTGGGAGACGTTATAGCTGACGAGACACATGGCAGCATGCTGAAAGACGCTGAGCCCAGGAAACTGGAGGAGACCCCTGCCAGTGCTGAGATGCTTCTATCACCACTGGATACACAAGACTCTGCACCCACTGACCTGAGATTGTCCTGATGTCATTGCATGTGCTTTGTGAGTCTGAAGAGGACTTATAGATGGGTATCAGACATATTGGTGAATATTGGACTGATGACCTTGGACTGGACTGGGCTGGGATGTTTTCTCAATGTTCCAGCGCGCTTGTATATAGACCTCTTTCTTATACACATATGCATGTCTATGGATTTGTTTCTCTAGTCTACCCAGACTGACACAGGTGCTGGGTCCTACTGGAAATGGTCAGGGGTCAGAGTCAACACACCTCCGCCCTCCACCCATAAGGTGACCCCTGAGAGGGACACAGCCCGTGTCTTAGCCCAAAGCTGACACTGCTGCCAATCCTGAGAAATGCGTGCTTACCTCTCTCCACATGACCGTGTGCCACATGCCGTTCCTCAACACTGGAAGAGAAGAGAAAGACGACCACGTCTGAGTGGACGCTCCTGAGGCTGGAGAGCAGATGGGCTCTCTAAAAGCCCAAAGCCACGCTCAGGCCACTAAGTCCATGGCAACTCACAGCGACCCTGGGTGACAGGGTGGAACCGTCCCTGTGGGTTTCTGAGAGGGCCCCTCCTTAGGGTAGAGACAGCCCCCCCCCACCATGCGCCCAAGAAGCGGCTGGCAGTTTCGAACTGCTGACCTTGCAGCAGGCCGCTCAACACATATCCGCTATGGCACCAGGGCTCCCAAAACCCAAAAGGCACCTTTTAAAATTGGGTTTTCGAAGGGCAGCATGTCGGACATTTATGCCCTGCCACCCCCGGCATACGTGTACGTGTGCAAGGCGTAGGGATGTTGTTGTTGTTGTTGTTGTTGCTGCTGCTGCCAGACACCATCAAGTTGGCCTCAAACCACAGCAACTCCGGGTGCAAGAGAAGGCACTACTGCCCGGTCCCCGGCCATCCTCAACCGCTGCCATGTATGAGCGCAGCAACGCACACACACGCATGAAGTGCACGTGAACAAAAATCAGCCTGCGGCTGCCGGGTTTAAAACACAACAAACTCCCAATGCAGGCCTGATACTCAGGAAACCCACACACAGAGAGGGGGAGAACAAGCAATTACAGACCAGGGATGTGGGCAGCTGCCCACGGTCCCAGCCTATGAACCCGAAAGCGCACACAGATCCCGCCGTGCAAACCTGAGCGAGGCGGGCCAGCCTCGGGCACCGGGGGTGTTTCATTTTGTCATCACAGACCCGGACCCGGCACTGTCGCCAGGCCCCTGACTGCTTGTTACTTGAGACTCAGGGCGGGCACCGGCCTCCCTCTTGGGTTTCTGGATGGAAAACGTGACCTCGGGCCGGAAGCTTACCTATTGTCTTCTTTTTGTTAACTGCATTGTCAGCCTTGTGCCGCTTCTGTCACAGAAAGAAAGAAAAGAATCCTTTGATTCTCACGTTCCAAATGAATAATTGACACGGCAAACCGTGGGATGCGGGAGGTGGGGCGAGGGACATCTCGGTGCCAACAGCACCGACTCGGCCCAGTGGCTAGAGGGTCTCTGTCGCCTAGGACCTGCGTGCAGTCCCCTCTGCCTTGAGATCCTCGTCCTGATTATGAGCAGGCACTTTGGAGGAAAAATGTTTCCCTCCTAATGAGCTTTAAAAGAAGGATTAAGTATGAGAGAGGGGAGGACGGGAAAGGGAGAGGGGCAGGGAAGAGAGAATACTCCAGAGGGGAGAGGGAAGAGAGGAAGGCGAGGGGAGGGGAGGGGATAAGATAGGAAGAGGTGAGGAAGGGGAACAAGATAAGAGGGGTGACTGGAACAGGTGGGGAGAGACTTGGGGAAGGAAAAGGTGAAGAGAAAGGGAGGAGAGGAGAGGAGAGGAGGGAGGATCATAACCAGCCAGCTCGGAAATGTCTGTTCTGGGCTAAGTGCGAGGAGGAAAGGGGTGGCCATAAAATGACCAGACCCGGTGCTGCCCCACCAGGCCCAAGGACAATCCCTCATGTGCTGCTCAGACTAGCAAGCTCTGAGAGGGCTGTGAGAGGGCGGCCTCTCAGGGGAACTGAGAGCAGAGTTTGCAGGACACCCGAGGGGCTGGGGCTGGATGAGGATGGGAGGCGCTTGGTGTGTCAGCCACGAGGAACCTGGTGGTGATCTGGTTCTGTCCCCACCCCCCTCAAAAAATGCCACCCTGGGTCTGAAGTGCCATCCCCCACCCACCCGCCACCTCTGAGGCCCCTGGGAATCCGAGAGACCCTTTCTGCACAGCCTCCTCTTTCTCCCGCAGAGCCGCCGGTGAGCGCAGACCGCTGCCCCGTTGGGCCCAGCCCAACGCTGAACCCACGCCGCCACCAGACATCTTTCACGCAGTGCAATTCATCAGAGCGATCGAGCGGATTGACCCAGGGGACATCACACACAAAAAAGGTGTGGGTACAATGACGTTTTTAAAGGAATGGCATTTTCCCATAAACGTTTTAAAGTCCCTCTGCTCCAAACAAGGGCAAACACTTACAAAGTCCTCTATGATCTCTTTGATACCGGCAATGGTTAGGATGATGATCAAGGGCACCAGGGTGGTATATCTGCCGGTTGGAGACACATCTGGAATTTGCTGGAAGAGAGAGAGACCAGGGGCGATGCCGGCACGTTAAAATCCGGGATAAAGAATCCCCTCGTCTTTTCACACCTCTGTTCCATTTCTCCTACACACAGATGATGCTCTTGAGGTTCAAACGAGCCATGTAGCACCCTGCTTCTTTTTCTAACCCAACAGTACTGTGTGTGTTTGGAACAGGGGCCAGAGGGGCAGAGTGTGAGTCTCGAGCCATCTTTTACCCACAAGCCTTTTAAAGGCTGCCATGATCCCAACGCACTGCCATCGAGTGGATGCCGACTCTCAGAGACCCTGCAGGACAGGGTAGAACTGTTTCTGGGAGTTTCTGAAACGGTAACTCTTTAGGGGAGCCGAAAATTCCCTTCCTCCTGTGGAGCTGGTTGGCTGGCGGCTTTGAACTCCGGACCTTGTTGATGGCAGCCCAATGCGCACCCACGAGGGCTCCCCCATTATCCCAAATGCCATACCCAAAGGAGCTCAGCGCCCCTAGAGAAGGTCCGTGCCCATGCACAGCAACCCTACAGGACAAG
This sequence comes from Nesogale talazaci, assembly GCA_004026705.1. Taxonomy (NCBI): domain Eukaryota; kingdom Metazoa; phylum Chordata; class Mammalia; order Afrosoricida; family Tenrecidae; genus Nesogale; species Nesogale talazaci. The sequence goes on along the minus strand of PVJH01041483.1, from coordinate 3,583 downwards.
GCGGAACTGTCCCGGGGGGTTGCCGAAACGGAAACTCATCATGGGGGTGACAGCCTCCTCTTTCTCCCAAGGAGGAGGAGCTGGTGGCTTCGAACTGATGACCTCACAGTGGTGACCAGCCCAATGGATAACGCACGGCACCACCTCTCTCTTCAGCAGGAGGGTTTCTGATCACTCTTAGCAATGGAGGGAGGAAGGAAGTAACCCCTACCCAAGTATTTGCAACATTCCCAGTTACATGGATTTTGAGCAAAATCCCTCCCCGTTGGGCACGTGACCGGGTGCGCGGTCCCTTGCGGGCATTACCTGTAATAAGGCAATGAAGAGGAAGAAGGCATTAGCAGCTCTCCTAATCTGCTCGTATAAGAAGCGAGGTAGGAAGGTCAACAGGCTATACTTGGCCGTACTGCAAGGGCAGAGGGGGGGGGAAAGAAAGACTGTGATCAATAAACGATACAGAGGCCAAAATTTTTTTTAAAAAATACAAAGGTTCAAAAATGCCATCTATGTTCCAAGTCCATGTTCCAGAAACATCTTTTTTTAGAAGGATTCTTACCACTCTTGTAACTACCCATACATCAGTTGCATCGAGCACATTTGAACATAGGTTGCCAGCATCGTTTCCAAAACATTTTCTTTCTTGAGTTCTTGGTCTCCGTTCCTCTTCCCCCTCTCTCCCACCCACCTTCATGGCGCCTTGATAAATTATAAATTAATATTATTGCCATATCTTACACCAACCGTTGTCTCCCTTCCCCCATGGTTTCTGTTGTTCACTCCCATGGGGACGGGGGCAGTTATGTATCAATCATCAAGGTCAGTTCTACCTTCCTCTCCTCCTCTTCCTCTTCCTACCTTCTCCCTTGCCACTCTGGGATTGCTGCCCCGTTCCTGTTCCTGGATTCTGTGTGTTATTAACTCTTATGTCTTACCGGTACCTGAGCGCCTGCTCCAGTCTAGCCCACAGTGAAAAGCAGGACTGGGGTCGTGAGAGTGGGGGGGTGAGGAAGCCTCAAGGAACCAGAAGAGTATTGTGTGTTCCATTGGTGCTTTGCTGCACCCTGCTTGATTCATCCCTTCCTTATGACCCTTCTGTGAGGGGATGTCATTGCCCATTGCCAACTGATGGGCTGTGGGTCTCTGCTCTGAACCCCTCATTCTCAACAATATGATACGCTTGTTTGTTGTCTTCTGATACCTGTTACCTGGTCTCAGCAACACCTCATGATCTCACAGTCCGGTGTGCTGCTTCTATGTGGTCTTATTTTTGCTCTGCTAGGTGGTTGCTTGTTTAACATCAAGCCTTTAAGACCCCAGACGCTGTATCTTTTGACAGCTGGGTACTATCTGATTTCTTCAGCACATTTGCTTCTGCACGCATTTCGTCTTCAGCGATTGTGTTGTGAAGGTGAGCATCACAGAACTCCAGGTTGTTGAAACAAAGTGTTCTTGCCTTGGAGGGAGGGCAGGAGCAGAGGCACGAAATCTGTCCACTGCCTCAGTGCATTGCCGTATAACTATATGCACATGGGCGAATACCTCTATTATTTATGCATTAATGTATGGACATATGTACACACCGATGCTTATACCTCTATCCGTATCCTTGCTTCCATACCTTCCCTCTGTTTCCTGTCTCCTTTCTCTTGCCCCATGTCACCTTGTTCTTCTTCTGCCTCTTAGTAATTCCTCTCAACTACACTGCTGTCGCTCCAACACCCTCAGGGACCCTGTGTCCTTGCTGTTGCTGATTTTAATACCCTAGTTGTTCCCTGTCCATGGCACCATTTGCTCATGGCTCCCTTCCCCCACTTCCTTCTCCCCCGAATCCCTTCGGGGCCATCGGTCCCAGTGATCTCTCTTTGAGCTTGCTTCCCATGCCTGTCTCATATCAATAAGAAAACCATCACAGAAACCAAACGAGGAGTTTGAGGAAATTATGGTAAGCGAAGTTGGCCAATCACAAAAGGGCAAATACAAGGTGAGTCTCTTGAGGTAAGTACAATCAGCACAGTAGGTAGAGAAGAAAAGCCACTTATCTCACACCAAACAGACTGAGGTACAGGCAGTTGATCAGGTGGAGGTCAGTGCAAATACAAGGAAGTACATGTTATTCTAACACAAAGAAGGATGGGGGGGGAGGAAAAGAGGAGAGAAAAGGGGGGAGGGAGATGATGGCATGGGGTGGAGTAGTGGGGCACTAACCTATCCAAGGGAGAGAGTATCGGCTTTGTCTCCACAGAATTGGGGGTGTGCATGCAGACCCCACCAAGGTGCACCAAACCTTGAGGGCAACGTAACCACATGGAGAAATGTATGAAAAGATTGGACTACAGGCTCAGCCCCAATCAGATCGAAACTGACCCCCTCCCTAGAAGCATGTGTGACGGAAAACAACACTAAACCTACAGGATAGGGAGAGGGGGCAGGCTTGCCACATCCATAAGTAAGCTAATCAAAAAAGGCCAAGACAGAGGGATGGTCTAGACCCCATATCGGCACACCAAGCTCAGAAGATGATGGCCCTGCACGGAGCTGCTAAGGCACAGAGAGGACTGTGGGGCTGACAACAGTTGGAGACATGATGTCCCCTCACTGGAGCGTACCGTGACAAAGGACAATAGTGGGGACACACGGTGGGAAGCAGAAAAAAAAAAAAAAAGAATTCAAGGCACAGAGGTCAGCACAGCTAGTTCAGGTGAATGCTTTGTTCTGATTTTGTTTTTTACTGGGGGGAGAGGGGAAATTCCAAAGGCGTCATCTCAATAGGTTTTCTCAAAGAACACAAGACAAACACCAGAGCAAAATGTTTGAAGACAACTGAAAACGATGTTTGTGATACAAAGTCCCCAGACTTTAATTTCCTCATGGCAATGCTATAAGACTTTTGTTTCCATGGCGATGACACAACCCAAACCCAAAGAGCAACCAATGGGGACATAATTTAGTTACTCAAGGATGTCAGTGCGGCCGGCCCTTGGGGTGGGGTTTCATGGATATTTCCTGCTTTGACCTCCTGAGTGCATCCCACTTCCACAGCACACCCGCTGGTCCTCCTTTGCTCGCCCCTGCACAGGATGGGGAGGGGGGGGGATACAGAGAGGAGCTGATACCAAGGGCTCCATTACTAAGAGAGGTGATGATGGCAACATATGTACAAATGTGCTTGATACAATTGCTGAATGAATTGCTTTAAGTGTTATAAGATCAAACTGAGCCCCTGAGTGCGGGACTGCAGCACATTGGCTTGGCAGTTCAAATCCAGCAGCAGCTCTCCAGGAGCAAGGCTAGGCCTCCCACTCCCACCAGAGGGCAGTGATGCCCCCCCCCAAAAAAAAGAGTTGCAAGATCCCCAATGATTAAAAAAAAAAGAAATATGCTTGATTATGGAAAAAACCCAACCACCCAACTGTAGAGGAAAGCATAAGCAGGTTCTGATACATTGATTCTAAGGGGTTTTATGCATCAATGCAACAGTGACAACTCTCTTAAAGCACCAACAGACACGGACAAGACCAGAGGACATTGTGCTTCTCCAACCCAGTCAGTCTTATGGAGATAAAGATGCAGATCACCCAGTGTG
>PVJH01041482.1:0-14938 GCA_004026705.1 Nesogale talazaci | reverse complement strand
ATTGTACAATGCTTCTTAAAGTGATCAAACTAGTGAAATGTATGACATGTGAATTATATGCCAATAAAACTTTTGGGAGGGAAAGACTCAAGAAAGAAAAAATATATATTGGATTTCAGAGTTGCCTAAGTTGAATACCTTATATGGTGACAAGTTTTCCACTCCTGTATGATGTTAAGTGAATGTTGGACAAAAATCTGTTGGAATTGTTTCTAGGTGTCAAGGGGGCCAGAAAAGCCTGTCACTGTATAGCCAGAGTTACAGATCAAGTTGATATGAAGAAGTTTAATTCTGCAAATGCTGACAGTAGGAAACAATTGGCTTTGGTACCACTGAACAGCTTCAAAATTCATTCAAAATCAAACAAATTATATATTTCAAATTGTGGACAAGAGACAAACTTTACTAGGGTGTAATTAACAGATTTTACAAAGATCAGAAGACTCAAATAATAGGACAAAAGAAAGCAAAAGATTCAAATAACAGGACACAAGAAGACAGTTTCTATTTCTCAAGGGATTATCATAGCATCAACATATATCATCACTACTCCAGGACTGTATAGAAGTTATCATTTAATATTTCCTCAGATTGTGTCTCTCAAAGTGTTAGGATCCATTGCTTCCATGACCCTGCTTCCCCTTTCCTGAATTAGAGCATTCGTAAATGATTGACAGGCTTTCCACACACATAGACCTTGAATAATTAACCAGTTTAAAGGGATATTTTAAAAAAAATACTGTGGGGTAGAAGCTGTTACATCTGGGTCCCTTCTATCAACTAAATCTCAACAGACCAAACCCCAAACACCAGGTCAATTCTTTAACCCCCTTTATCATGGTCCCTCATGAAAGGTTGGATGAGTTATCTGCTAGATATTCAGATTTACAAATGATTACATAACAATTCTTCAACTCTTTCCTAATCAATCCAAAAAACATTGCTCTTTTTGTGAAATACCTATGCCATGTGTGTTTTTAACTAAGCCTTTGGAAAAATGTTATTCATTTTTATATTCCAAGTGTATTATTGTGCTTCAAAATTTCTTCTACATTAGATTATAAGTCCTGAGGCCAGATATATGCTATAATTCAATATTTATTCTCATAATGCTAGTATTCTGCTTACAGTCAGTGGGTGCAGAATTCTGGTGCTGGCAGGGGTCTCCCCATGGCTCCTCACTTCCAGGGCTCAGGTCCATCAACAGCATGCCACTCTAGCTTCAGAGGTCTGTCTTCATGAGGTCAAAGCCGTGTGGTCTCTCCGCTGGCTCCTCCAACTTCTCGGAGGCTGCATCTTGTCTTTCCCATGATTCATTGTCTCTGAAACTAACTCCTAACAACTGGGGAAGATAGCTTCTCATCTTCACGAGGTAAATACCACGAGATTTCCCAGGAGTCTCAGCTGAAAGCCATACCCACACAGAGACCTCATCAGCTACTCAATGGCTTTCTCCTGATTAACAGGCCAGACTCCACCCCTACATTTTAATTATAAAATTAACATAAGCACATGACTGCCACACTCATAGACCATAAGATGCTGTAGAATCTTGTTTTCAAAGTCACTATTGCTTTCAAAACATAAAATATTTTATTTATTAATAAATAAAACAATTTTATTTTTAAACTTTAATAATCTTGTTACTTTAAATTATATATTAGAAGTTTTAATGTTATGCATAAATAATTCAATTTTTTTTATTTGATTGTGGAGATCTTCTATGTATATCATTAGAGACTATGAATTTTGAGGGAGTTTTTCCAAACTTCAAGTCATGCTCCGGCTTCAAGTATTGCCTATTACCCCATGAGGGTTGACCATTTAGGCACCTTTGTAATGTAAAAAACCTCCCAGTTTTTTAGTGATTGAGTCTTTGGTATGTATTTTTAAAACACAGACAAAATATGCTCATCTTCCTACTGAGTATAGTCACTGAGTATAAAAATCAGAGCTTTCAGCTATGTAAGACATGAAAACACTTTATTTTATTTTATTTGGGGGGGGGGCATTATTGCCCTCTGGTGGTCCTGGGAGCTACCTAGCCTTGCTCCTGGGGAGCCTCTGCTGGATTTGAACCGGCAAGCCTGTTGGCCGCAGTCATGCACTCGACCACTACACCACCAGGGCTCAGCCCGAAAACACTTTATATATTCTAACATTATTATGAGAAAGTCAATTTTCATAGGTTTTCCATTGTCCTTTGAAATATACTAAAATTTCTCAAGTCACATACAGATTTTCCTTCTTCACCTTTTCCAGAATCCAGTTCACCCACATATTACCTCTCAACAATCACTTTCTGCTTCTCAATTATTAGTTAAAATTAACTATCTCAGTGTTAAATTGCATATATTGCTTATTAATGAGAAAATATATCCCAACTTTTTTTCTTAATTAGGATCCACATATTTCTCATTTTTTCTTTCAAAGCTAGTGTTATTTCTTTATTTTCATCATTGCTAAGACCACCAACATCTATGCTTTTACAATATGAAAAATAATTACTTAAGCCAAACACTAGCTCAATTTAGATCTTGACCAATAGCAATTTTTCCTAGAGAAGAATGGGGCAAGCATTGCATGAGTCCTGCAATAAAATGATTTTTTAAGTGAAAAAAAATAATGGGCTAGAACATCAAAGGTCCAAGTTGTCCTTGGACCATCAACTTTAACAACATTTGAAAGTTCATTACAAATGTGAGACATGATCCCACAAATTGCAGTCAGAATGTTCACAAAATTCCCAAGTTCTTCATATGAATATTTCAGATATAGAGAATTACTGTAGCAGAGATAGCTAAATGTCTACCAAAAATCATTTGCTTTCTTTTTCATAATGAAATGGCTAGTTTTGCCTGACAACTAGACTACCCACCAAAAGAACATATTTTCTAGTGTTGCTTAAACATTGGTCTACCTGTATGACTATACTCTGGCTAATGTAATGTAATGTGAATAGAATATTCTGTTTGCTTCGAAGGTTATGCTTACAAAGTATGTGTGAGTGCCCAAGTTATTTTCTCACTTCCGGCTGGAGAGCTAACAAAAATTCAAGCAGCTATTTTAGATTCAGAGGAAGAAGCCATCAACTCATTTTCAACATTAAACCAATAATGTACTGCAATATAATAAAAGAAGAAAAAATATTTTAGAGCAATAACTTTTATCTTGTTTCTCTTTTTCCTCTTGTAGCTCTGCAAGAGCTCTGCATCTTAGTCACAAGATCATCTCAAAGTGGCTGCATCAATATGATTCTAACGAAAGCATTTTTAGAAGCCTTGTGGTTTACTAGTTAAGTGTTTGGCACTTAACTGCAAGGTCAGCTGATGAAAACTACTAGGTGCTCTTAAGGTGAAAGATGAGGCTTTCTACTCCCGTGAAGAGGTCAAGTCTTGAAAACCCACAAGAGCTCTTTGTGTGTTATTGTGTGTTATTGCTATGATTTGGAACTTACTCCATGATAGTGAAGTTTTTTGTTTTGTTTTATTGTTTGGTAGCATGATGCAAAATAACTTTCTATAATTTGACTTGTTCTTTATAATATCTCATTATTGATTGTAAGTTGGGGTGATGGAAAATTTAACCCATTGTGTTAGTCCAGGTAGACTAGAATAACAAATGCATAGACACGCATATATACAAAAGGAATGGAACACTGAGGAAGCATCCCAACCCAGTCCAATTCAAAGTCGAAAGTCTGATATTTGCCCATATGCCTGATACCAGTCTAAAATGTCTCCTTCTGACTCACAAAGTCACAGATCAGTGGGTGCAGAATCCCAGCGCTGGCGGGGGTCTCCCCATGGCTCCTCACTTCCAGGGCTCAGGGTCAACAGCATCCAGTGGTGGCAGAAGCAACTCATCGCTGGCAGGGGTCCCCATCTGGCCTCTCCAGCTTCAGAGGTCTGGCTCCATCATTGCAAAGCCATGTGGCTTCTCCTCCAGCTCCTCAGATGCTACCATCTTGTCTTGTCCATGATTCATCATCTCTGAGACTAACTCCCAACAACCTGGGGAGATAGCTTCTAATCTTCCGGAGGGAAATATTGCAAGATTTCCCAGAAGTCTCAGGAGAAAGCCAGGCACACACAGAGGCCCTCGTTGGCTACTCAATGACTATCTCCAGATTAATAGGCTAGACACCACCCCTACATCTTGATCATGAAATTAACATAAGTACATGACCGCCACACCCTTTGTTAGCCAAATACTGAAAGCATAACATAGTTTGCGATTTGTTCTGTTTAGATTTGGTTTGTTAAACATAATTTCTCCCTCCTTTTAAACCTATTCAGCAGGGATATCCTAATGGAGAAAAGTGGAACAAGACTAGATAAGGCTGGAGAATGAATGCTTGGTGAGTAGTCATCTGATAACATCTTGGGTAATGAGGATATCAATTGAAGGACTGTTAATTCTTTGGGAATATGTAGACTGTTTCTTAGGAACCTTGCTCCCTTTGTTCCATGACTCAAGGTCCTCTGATCATTGTAAAACGTATTAGTTAATTTCTGGGTTTGTTGCAAACTTGCTAATCAGTTCCCCTCCAGCCTGTCACAAAGTTTGGTACATGTTTCTTGTTTGATTTTCACAGAATCTTGAGACACTTTGAAGGTTGAAACACCTCTGTTTCCTTTGTCAGTGCTTGCAGAAGTAAACTGAATTTCTTAAATCAAGCTGATTTCTCTCTCTTTGGCTAAAACAGTGACTTTAGCCTCCCAGGGTCCCTGTTCTACTGGTAACATCATGACATTTTCAAAAGTGGAATCATCTCACCTACAAACCAACAGTTACTTCAGCCCAATGTTCACTTTTATTTCTTTTAGCAACTTGCAAATTCATAATTTTTAAAAGCCTTAGATTAAGCATCTGTCCATCCAGGAAGTAAAACCATCAAAATACTGCAAGAAAAATGTGAAAGCAAAAGCCTTATTGTATGCAACATAATTAAATACCTATTTACCTTTCTGATTTCAAATGTTAATTTTGGTCTTATCTCTTAAATCTCACATAATTATATTTTTTCCAGATTGCACAGTTTTACATTTGGAAAAACAAACACTGTTTAATTTATGGACTTATCTCCTTATAACATGATCCCCTAGAATTTTCAAATGTATAGCTGAAACACTTATCTGAATTATGAATACAGACTTGTTCCAATTTATTGACAAAGTCCTTTCCAACTTCCTAGTTTCGATCTCAGCAAAAACTTCACTGATTTACACACTTTTATTTTTAAAGCAGTTTTAAATTAAAAGAAAAAAATTGAGATGATTGTCTACAGAGTTCCCTTAAACTCCTCACCCAGTTTTTCCTATTATTGTTTGACATTAGTGTGCTGCATTTGATATAATTAAGAAGTAAATATTGATACATTATCATTGACTACAGGGCATAGTTTTTAAGCATTTTTTAGTTTTTACTAAATGGTCCCTTTATTGATTTAGAATCACATCCAGGAAAGCATTCCCCTCTCACTGTTTTTCATGTCTTTTTAGGCTTGAAAGATGTGAGACTTTCTCAGACGTTCCTTATTTTTGATAACTCAGACAGTTTTAATGATCAATGGCCAGACATTCTGTAGAATGACCTTCTACTAAAATTTACCTAATGCTTTTCTTATGATTACAGTAGATTGTGGATTTGTTTTTGTTTATAGGTAAAGAATAGAACTAAATTTCCAATATGACCACATCATATCAGGATATCAGCTGTCAACTTGATTTTGCCCTTGATGACCTGTCTGAGGCAATATTTCTCATGCTTCTCCAGTGTTGTTACTTTTCTGTTTGCTTTTCCATACTGAACTCTCCAAGAAGTTAAGCTTAATTTTCTTGAAGGCAATGTACTCGACATTAACTGAGCTGAATTATGTGTATTTTTCTTTGCTTTTTACTAATGTGTCTACTCTTTAAAGCATTGTGAAGCTATTACTGATTCTGAATGATTATCATATGAATTTCAGAAAAAGTGCTGTATTTTTCATATATTCATATTCATGTTCAGCATGATGATGAGAACTGAACTGAATTTCTGTGCCGTTAAATCTTGAAACCCATTTTTTCATTATCTGGTACATATGTTTAATGAAAATGCCTTAAAAATAAAAATAACTACTATTTACTGATTTCATATGATATTATAATAACTTTTACAAGTTGTTTCTATATGTTATTTTATTTAATAGTCTAGACATTCCAAAGAGATATGCATTATTAACAATCTTTGTGTAGGGTTAGAAATTTGATTAATTATGAGTTGTGAAAGGAAATTTAGTATATTTATATTAAATTAAAGTTATATCAAGCTCAATTACTATATCATGATTATATTAAAGTCAAAATAATATATTCAGAAAAGCAAACCTATATAAGCACATTTCTTTTGATAGTTTATGGCATGAAAAATTATCATTTTCATTTTAATGAAATGAGAACATCGTGATTAAAAAATTTAAAAAATACTTTAAAAATGACTCAAGATTAAAATACGAATCCATGCACAATATTGGCCAGCTTAGAGTTTCAACTTTCAAGAAAATAAATAAGTTAGGAAATGTACAAAATGTTGGTTTAATCACAGACTATTCCAAAACAAGAAAAGAAAGGAAAAAGATTTTTGTGTCCTAATTAGTTCCTCTATGAGATTTTTAACAATTTATAATTGACAATGATATAAGTATGGTAGGTTGACTGTATTTGTTTTATTAGCTTATTTTCTTTTAATTTTTGTTTTAAAGGTTGATGGAGCACAAGAATTTCCTAAGAATTAATAACTCCTTCTTAAATGGTTTGTTGGAATATTTGCAATGCCTCTTTTTCTTGCACTAAAAATTTCACTGTCAACTGAGAAGTATTACAATAATATCATGGCGAATATATAAGGTTTCTGGGGGGGGGGTTCCTTGTTTCTGAATGCTGAAAGAATTCACGCAACAGATGCGATTTTGTAAATCCAAATAACTTTTATGAGAGAAGGGGAAGTTTCAGGTATTACAGTTTCAGAAGTAAATGCTCTCTCTGAAAAGTGTGCAGGTCACATAGAGATGGCACAGGAGATCACAACTGAAGATGGCCCCTTTGGGAGAGCGCCAAAAGCCAGATGAAAAGATGGGAATGGAACCCAAAAGCAATCTTGTGAATCCAGGAGAAGGAAATCCCAAGAGAGTGAGCAGGGCCTTTGTGCCCTGCCCTTATCCTCCTCCTACATTTTTTGAGAGGGCATAGTTGAGGATATTGGTTGACTTTATTAGCTGAGTTTATTTAGGTGCACTTGTCTGATGTCACGACGCTGGTGTCTAGGTGTTTTCCCATAGGTCTCTGGTGGGTGCCGATCTTCCTGGGAAAGCCTTTATTGTGGCACAGACAACTTATTTTCTTTTAGTGTCGACATTTGGTGGAGACAAACCTTTTACCCCTAATATAGCTATCTTTCAGACTTAACCTGGAAAGATTTTGTATGTAGGATATGTAACCCTCATCACATTTTTATTCTGAATTAAATGTGTTTATAACTAGCCTTTAAGAACTCGCAAGACACCAATCACTTATCCAAGTTTCCAGGCAATGATTAGAAATGGCTTTTTTCCAGTTGCAACAAATACAACTTGTAAGATTTGGCTTTCAGGAAAACTGTAAGGATGCATTTGGAATTGCACATATAAAGTGAATTAAGGACCATTTTCCCCCATTATTTCACTTTTTATAAGCCTAGTGCTCCTTGGCTAAATTTCATGTTAACAATGATTCTCATTTAGGTTAAACTTGCAATTTCATTTGATTTGAAAAAAAACTCAAATTTATTGGAAGTTCTACTTAGACATGCATATTTTAACCTTGCATATTCTAGAGGGATTTAGATGACTTTAAATAACTTGTTGTCAGCTGCATATAATTATACTGCTTTTTCATTTTAAAAGGATCAATATTAGATAACTAAAGTCACTATCGATAAATATGGATCTCAACAATAACTCATGAGGAGTTATTAAGTTCCATAGCTTATATTTCTCTAACATGACTGCTAAAAGAATAAAATATTTATAAAGTATAGAACAATTTTGAAAAATTACAAAATAGAATAGCCGATTTCTTAAAGATGACACAAATATTTAATTCATGAAATATGTTATCATTTTTGACAAATAATGCACATGTTATAAATAATCTAATACAGCTCAAGTCCATGTGTTATTTCATAAGAATGTGTGGTATGCTGAATTGGCTAAAGAACCAAAATCACTGATGTTCAAATATGTATAGAAAAGACTGTTATATCATAAAGGCATCCCAGTCCAGTCCAATTCAAGTGCATGATAGCGATGGATCATTTTTTTAAATATATACAGACTTTAATTTCTTTTCCCTCCATCCAACAGATTTAACATTGTGTCTTTATCTTGGTGCCTTATGATGCAAAGTTGAGGTCCCAAAAGCAAATATTCATCAGTTTAACAGTGTCTCTCCCAACATTATGATTGAATATAAGCTTATTATTATATAATAATATAGTTATTATTGTATAATATAATAATATAACACTATTGTATAATAATATCATTATTATTATATAATTATATAATAATATAACATTATTATTGAAGATAAAACATTATGATTGAAGATAAGTTCTCCACTGCCATAAGAAATCTCTTTTTCTGTCCTGGAAGCACCATCCCTAGCAAAGAAGGTGTGCTGGTCTACACATCTCAGGCTGGAGAGGCCACTCAGAAGTGCAATGCTAGCAAAGTGCTGCCTCCGTGGACATTGATTGTATACCCAAGCTAGATAAAATCCTTGGCAGCATCAGTCTTCTTTCTGATAAATGTATTATGATGTTACCCATTGGGCAATGATGTTACCCATAGACAGTTCTCTTCTTCTTTACATTGAGTTATAATCAAAACAGAAGGCTACAACCAATATTGAAGGCTGAAATCCTTGGTCTTCATTAACAAATGATTTAAGTTCTCTTCACTTTCACTCTTCTACATTCCACAGGCTATAAATAGGCTTATTTCCAATCATGGTGCTGCATTCTTCATTCAATTCAGCTTCTTGGATTATTTTCTCAGCATACAGATTGAACAAGAAAGTTCAGGGTATTGTACAATGTTCCTAATTTTAAAACATACAGTATTCCCTTGTTCCCTTTGTACAATTGCCTCTTGACCCCACCTTAGCACAATGAAGTGTTCTGAAACTTCCAATTTTCTCAGGACTATCCTTAGTTTGCTATGATCCATACTGCCAAATGACTTTGAATAGTAAAACACAAGGAAATGTCTTTCTGATATACACTGCTCTCATCCAAGCTCCCCCTGACATCATCAATGTCATTATTCCACATTCTTTTCTGAATCTGACTTGAACCTCTAGCAGCTCTCTGTCAATGTACTGGTGCTAGATGATTTTTAAGTGTTCTGAAGTTTATATTCTTCTCAACATTATTCATAATTTAGGATCTATAGAGTCAAATAACTTTGTATAGTCAGAAAAGCACAAGTAAACATGATATCATATATCATAATATCATGATATCATATAATATATGTTTGATATCATATAATATATGTGTTTGATATCATATGTGTTTGTAATATATGTGTTTTATGTTATTTGTTTTCTACTTCTCAAAATTGTATAATATTATTTAATATGTACATTTATTGAGATACCATTATGCTATGTGCATGATTATTAAAACCATTAGGAATTTTACTTGTCATACCCTCTTAGTCCATCTCATCTGTAAAAAAAACAGATATCTGTGATGTCATTTACTCATCTCAAGAATTATGGTTTGTTTTTTTTTAATGAATCATTTTATTTGGGGCTTATAAAACCCCCATTACAATCCATACAAACATCAATTGTATGCAGGTCACATTTACACACTTATTGCCATCATTACTCTCAAAACATGCTCTCTCCCTCCAGGCCCCCAGTATCAGCTCCCTATATTTCTCTTCCTCCTCCCTCCCCCTTGAACCCTTAGTAATATTATTTTCATACTGTACACTGCCCAGTGTGTCCCAACACTTAACTTTGCTGTTGTCCATGTCCCAGAGAGGAGGCTATGTGTAGATCCCTGAAGTTGGTTCTCCCTTTCTATTCCTCCATCCCTCCACCCTCCTGGTGTTACCATTCCTATTACTAGTCTTGATGGATCATCTGTCCTAAATTTCCCATGCTTCCAACTTCACTGCACATCTCCTAGTCTAGCTGGATTTGTGTGGTAGAATTGGTGTCATGATAGTGGGTGGAAGGCAGCATTTTGGTGTCAGGCATCAAAGAGCTAAAATTATATTATTATTTTTTTTCATTTTAAACAAAGATTTTATTGTCACTTAATCCATATAACATGCAATTCAACAGTTATGAGTGTTATGATCATTACCACAGAAAATTTTAGAACATTTCCTTCTTTCTTGTTCTTGTTGTTATTAACTCCCTATTCCCCCCAACTTCTTCTGCCATACCACCAAGAAACTATTAGTTCAGCTATTGCCTCTAACAATATACCGATACTAGATTTTGTAAACAGAAAAACATGCAAAAACAACAATAAGAGATGAAAGTAAAACCATACCAAAAAAACCTAACAACAATAATAAAATAAAGCAGAAGCAACCCTCAATAGAAAAGGAAGTAGAAAAGATTTAAAAACCTGGACCAAATTTAAAATGGGTAAAGAGAGAAATCAAATGACAAGGTGTTAAATCGTTGCATTTTCAACAATTCACTTTGCAATGTCCTCTGCAAGGCTATTCATATTCTTCATCCTTGGTCAGACGGGATTCACCCTTGCATTCCCTCCACCCCATCTCTCTCCACTCCTCCAGCAACTCCAATCCAACCACCAGGCTGAAGGGGCTCAACCATCTTGGTCTCCCCACATCCCCAGTAAACCCTCTCCAGTCCATCTGGATTTGTGGGGTAGAGTTGGGATCATGATGTTGGGGGGAGGGGAGGAAGGCTTCAGAAACTAGAGGAAATTTGTATACACCATCATTGCCTACTTGCCCCTTGACTGGTCTGTCTCCTCCCTGTGACTCCCATGTAAAAGGGTGACCAATTACCTACCAGTGGGCCTTAGGTCCCCATCTTGTTCTCCCCCTCATTCGTAATGAGGAGATTCTTGTTCTTTGATGCTCGATACCTGCTGCTATTATTAATGAGGGGGAGTACAGATTGGGAACCCAAAGTCCATCAATAGGTGAAGTGACATCCTCTTGCAGAGGGGATACAAAGAGGAGATGAGCCAGTTAAGATACAGGGTAGTAGCAATGAAGTATGGTCTTAAAATGAGAGCAGAAACTGAAAGTCTTGGTTTTCATCATTTGATTCATCACTGACTTTACCTACAATTCAATGATTTTCTTCCAGATGCTCTCTTGTCACAAGTTATATATTAGGTTACTTGGCTGTGGAACCTAAGCAAAGAAGAAGACATGACATAATGCTACATAAAGAATGACATAATTTTGAAAATCTCATGAATATTGTAAAGAAAAGGTGACTTGATAAAACATCTCCATCAATGAAGCTGATTTGCCGTAGTCTGTTTTTTAAATAATATTCAAAATAATTTTTAAAAGAATATCCAAATAAGAAATTATAAGAATAGACAGCAGCAAAGATACATTTTGAGTGATACTCTAAGATCACACTAAAATATATTTAAATTCAACTTTGTTCTTTAAAATGAAAGGAAATTTTAAAGAGCTTTGCCCACTTGTTAACATTGAGCCTATCATACGTTAATATAGATTGGCATAAGAATGTTGGCATTTATAATTAGTATGTTGAAGATTTTTGTGTGGGTGTGTGAATTATAGGCAAGAATGAGTATTCTCCCTTTATCCTCTTTAGTTACATTTTTTTGGGTGGATATTTGGGTAAAATAGAAAAAAATCTTTGAAAAATTTTAACAATGAATTGGGTATAATGCTGGACTTAAACACTTATTCAAGTGGGAACCGCAGTCAAATTCCTTAATTTCCCAACACTGAACATCACTTAATTTCTATGAGTTGGAGCCAGGTTTTCACCATGTTATTCGGGGCAGGTTAAAATCTCAATGCCTGGCTTTCCTTATAAGTAAAACCTTAATTTTTATATTAAGAATTGTGGGGAATAAAATGATAATAAGCAAAGAATGTTTGAGCCAGCCCCTGGTACAAAGTAGTCAATAGCCAGTTTTCTTCTGATATATCGTACTATATGATAGCCACAAGACATACATTATTACTGAACATTTAAAGGACTATATAATGATAAATAAATCATGTTCTAGCTCTTACTTGAATTTTTTCTAACACCTCTTTCTCACTCTCACATTTACATTGTCATTTTCTTCTGTACAAAATAGTTGGATAGTAGGTGCCTATATATTAGCTAGGCAGCTGGTAAGAGATACATAGATGAGAAAAATAAATATTCAGGAGTTATGAATGAGATTCATTCTTAAGTGCATCTTTAAGTCATCTTTTAGGAAGTGATTAGGAAAAACAAACAGCTCTTATTCAGCCTTACTTTAGTACAAGTGAAGACCTGAAGACTTTTCATAATTTTGTAAGCAGTAAGTGAATATTTTGATAGTTTGTTCTATATAGAATTGTTTCAATCATTCTTAAGGACAAGGCAAATATATGTTAACATCACAGGGCATGTGCACATTGTCCATAACTTGATATTTCTAACTCAAAATTTCTTGCCTGATAGGTAACATAATAGATAAAAGGCTTTGCCCTTTTCATTTAACATTAGCATGTTCTATGTTAGCACTCTGTTCAATATTTTTTTTTGGGGGGTCACCACTGCACTCTGGTGGTGGGAGTAGGAGGCTCAGCCCCAGTGCTGGAATTGAACCTCCGTCCCAGTGGGCCGCAGTCCCGCGCACAACCACTACGCCACCAGGGCTCAGCCCAATATTTTGTTTGTTTTTATTTTTGGTGCATCACTGCCCTCTGGTGGTGGGAATAGGAGACTAAGCCTTGCTGCTGGATTTGAACCTCCAACCCAGTGGGCCGCAGTCCTGCGCACAACTACTACACCACTGTGACTCAGTCCCTGTTCAATATATTTTTAGTAGATTCTCTTTACCAAATTATGTCAGTTTAAATTTCTAGAACATGCACCCTGAGAACATGATTTTTTTTTTTTTTTAGGGCATCACTGCTCTCCGGTGGTGGTTGTAGGAGGCCCAGCCCCACTGCTGGAATTGAACCTCCGTCCCAGTGGGCCGCAGTCCCGCGCACAACCACTACGCCACCGGGGCTCAGCCTGAGAACATGATTGATATAATAATTGGCACCATTAATGGATATGCAGTATATTTATTTATTTCTTCAACTCTCTAACACTTTTCTTCACCTATATGGAAAATAATTGTTTGCTCTTTCCATATTTTCCCTTTATGCCACATTTTGAATTCTCTAACTCTTCAACAGAACTTTCTTGCATCTTTTCCATGGTGGAGGGCTACAATTCAATGTCTGATAGAACCTAGTAGTTTAGAAAAAATGGGAGCCCTGGATTCCATTCTCAACTCTGTCACTCAGTAGTTGTAAGACTTCTATTCAGATGCTCCTTTGAAAGAGCTTTGCGTCTTTAGCACTTATACCGAAGTTCTTGGGTCATTCGAAGCTACTTTTCATATCAAGTGTGAGACATTTCCAACTACGTCTAAGTTAGGTGACCTTTATAAAACCAATGAACCATCGCCGTGTTTATACTTTTGAAGCAATGCGTACAATATTACAATCTTTTTGTTGCTGTTTTTTGGGGGGGAGGGACATCATTGCCCTCTGGTGGTTGTGGGAGCTACCCAGCCTTGCTGCTGCTGGATTTGAACTGCCAATCCAGTGGGCTGCAGTCCCGCACTCAACCACTATGGCACCGGGGCTCAGCCCCCAATATTACAATCTTTTTATATAATATTTTAAAATAATTTTATTGGGGGCTTTTACAGCTATTATAACATTCATCTGTATCAAGCACATTTGCATACATGTTGCCACGTACATTTCCAAACATTTTCCAATTAAAGAATCATTTTTAAAATCGAATAAATTGACATGAGCAAAGTCCAGAGCACATTACAAATAACAGAGAGTCAGCACAATATGGTAGTCGCTATTACTAATTATACATTGGCACCTTGACTACACATTTAAAATATTTTTTCTATTTCCTATGTGTGAGACAGCAATAGCTGCAGTCAAATGTCAACATGACTTTTATATTTTATTATTTTTATTTTCTCAAAATTATACCTGTTTATTTGGGTTTTGCTTTAAAAATTATACTCATCCATGCCTTAATATCCAATGATGAAGAGAGATGAAGCCACATTTTAAATGATTCAGAGTGTTTTAGGATTATACTAAATCAAATTCTAAGAGTTTTATGGCTAAATAAACAAAATTTTACTACTGTTCATATTAGTAGGGATTTATGTTGTTCCTGAGATAGCAGTCCGTAGGAAACTAATAAGAAGGAAGAAGTGATTGTAAAGAAAAACCAGCTACCCTAACCCACAAAGTCTTCAGAAATAACCTTATCATGTGCAGACACAAAGAAGGCAACTTCACCAAGAGTAGCACAGATTTATCAAATTGTGTTTCAAAGCACATTAGTACCAATCAAAAGGTATTGTGTTAGGTATTGTATTACGCTTGTTTGTAGAAAGAAAACTAGTGGTTTTTAACATGTGTTAAGAAAGAAATTTTGGATACAAAGGCAAACAAAGTAGAAGAAATGATAGTACCCAGCTAACAAATGATTGAATGCCTGGAATCTCAAAGACTTGAAGATAATCGAGTCACCATTCAGCGCAGAAACAGCAAAGTCCACATGCAGGAAGCACACCAGCATGCGTGATCAAGAGGGGCCGAAGGGAGCAGATATCGAGCACCAAAGAACAAGAA
>PVJH01041481.1:0-14935 GCA_004026705.1 Nesogale talazaci | reverse complement strand
ATGACTCCACCAAGTGGGCTTAATTTCAGTCAGTGGGGCAGATCAATACCTTCCCCCACAACTTCCCAGCCAGAGGTTTAAAATACCCTGACAGTGGGAAGGTAGTCTCTTGTTTTGTACCCCACTTCTGGCCTCCCGTTTGTACAGTGCTGTTCACTCTCTGGCCTCCGTTTACCATGTGTGGGTGCTCAGTCCCACGAGGTTGCCTGTGGTCAGTTGTGGGCCCCAGCAGGGTTTCTGCGCAGGTTGGCATACTTCCTTGAAATAACATGTACTCCGTGCTCGCTTCAGCAGCACATATACTGAAATAAATGTACTCCTTTGAGACTGTAAAACGTGAAACGTCTCCCATCTTTCACAAAAACTCACTTGCATTACAAACCAGTCTTTGACGTGAATTCTGTCTCATGTGAATCTAAGAACTGAGGAATTACACACTCGAGAAACCTAACATGTTTTTTTTTTTTGGGGGGGGGGGCATCACTGCTCTCCGGTGGTGGGAGTAGGAGGCCCAGCCCCACTGCTGGAATTGAACCTCCGTCCCAGTGGGCCGCAGTCCCGCGCACAACCACTACGCCACCAGGGCTCAGCCCGAAACCTAACAGGTTTATTAGGAAAGAAAAGACGTCACCACAAGCCAGGAGCAGCAGACAGGAAGGATATAGTCACTGGTTTCCTCAGCCACATGCTTCCTTGATGTTTGCTTTCATGGGCCAGGAGGCTAGCCAACTGTCTCTTTGTCTTACAGATTCATGGTCTCAGGCCCGATGGGAGAAGATACCACATAGTCTCAGAGCGGTTTCTTAGTCTTCTGCAAAATGTCTGGTGCATCTGACCTTGGTGGCCTCTGTCACTTCAGACCGAGATCTTAAGTCATGCTCTTCCAAGGTCCTTTAGCGTTCCTTCAATCTTGATTCTGAATTCTTCTTCAAAGAATCCAGTGTCTCTGATGATTTGCTCTACATTCTGTTTTAATAAGTAGGGTGAGAGGATACAACCCTGACACACACTCTTTCTGATCTTAAACCATGCAGCATTCCCTAATGATTTAGGTGCCGCTTGAATTTCTTCTTTCAGAACCCCTGGTTCTTGCTTGTATGTGACCTCCTGAAATGGTGGAATGTCAACTGGTTCTTTTTGGGACAGTGACTCTCTGTATTCTTTCCATCTTCTTCTTCTTCTTTTTTTTTTGGAGGGGGGGCGTTTTGGGGGCATCACTGCCCTCTGGTGGTGGGAGTAGGAGGACCAGCCTTGCTGCTGGATTTGAACTTCCAACCCAGTGGGCTGCAGTCCCGTGCACAACCACTACGCCACTGGGGCTCAGCCCTCTTTCCATCTTCTTTTGATGCTTCCAAAATCATTCAATGTTTTGCCCCTAGACTCTTTCAGTCTTTCAACTTGAGGCAAACATATTTGATTCTTTTGAGCTAGTTTAAGCCTTAAACTTTAAGGCATGTTGAGAGCATGTTTTTCCCTTTTTGTTTTCTAACACAAGGTCATTTCACATTTCATTATAATATTTGACCTTGTCTTCTCAAGCTGCCCTTTGAAATTTTCTATTCAACTCTTTGGCATCATCATTTCATTTGTCTTAGCTACTCTATGATTACAAGTAAGCTTCAGAGTCTCTTCTGACATCTACTTTGATCTTTTCTCTTTTATTTCTCTCTCATCTTTTCTTTTTTTCTTGCTTTTTTCACGAGTAATGTCCTTGATTTTTTTAATAGATATCAAAGTTTATTAGTAGTTACTAGGGTCAGTATACAGAAAACAGGGCATGGAGGGTAGGGGTGATGGAAAACCACATGAATCATGAAATATCAGCTTGCAAACAGATTTTTATAATTGCTGTCAATACAGCTTAAGTGGGCTGAGCCCTGGTGGCGTAGTGGTTATCCGCGGGTCTGTGGCCCACTGGGATGGAGATTCAATTCCAGCAGTAGGGCTGGGCCTCCTACTCCCACCACCAGAGAGCAGTGATGCCCCCCCCCCAAAAAAAATACAACTTAAGGTTGTAAATAACTGAACAGACATAAATTGTTGGATGGACATACAAGGGTGCATCAAAAAATTTGTGGGTGGAAAACTTCCAGTCATTACTGGGGCCATTTCTTGCTGCTGGTTTCATTGCTTGCTTGCTCTTCCCCCTGCATGAGCAGGACCAGAGCCTTTCTGAAGCCTTGCAGGATTGAGAGGTAATTGGGATGCATGGCTACGGTGGGGTCTGCTTTGTTCACAATTATCTTCAGATCACGGTCTGGCTGCTTGGTCATCTCAGGAGAGCTTAAGTCAGGCTCTGCTGGATGCGAAGACAACGCAGTGCTCAGGCTGCAATCGCTCGTGTCCTTGATATTTTTCTCCCACAGTGCATCAGGCCTTCTCTCATTAGGGCTCAATGCAGATAATCTGTTCCTGAGATAGTCTCAAAATACAGAGAAGATAGACTCAGAGTCATATTTTGGATCTTATAACTTGCTTTAATTTTTTTTCAGCTTTAACCTGACAATGCTAGCGAACCATTGATGTTACTTGGAGGACTAAGGTGTGTCTGACTCAAGCCTTTCCATTGTGTCATGTGCAGGGGAAAGTTGGTTATTGAATGAAGACAACCAAAGAGGGATTGATGCATTTGAATGATGGTGCTGGAGAAGAATGTTGAAAGAATCATGGATGGCCAAAAAGACAAACAAATCTGTTTCAGAAGGAGCATGTCCAGAGTGCTCCTTGGAGACAATGATGATAAGACTTCATCTTCCACACATTGGACGTGTTGTCAAGAGAAACGCATCTCTGGAGAAGGACATCCTGCTTGGTAGAGTGCGAGGACAGCAAAGAAGAGAAAGGTCTCGATGAGAAGGACCAACACAGTGGCTGCAGCAATGTGCTCAGGCTTGGGAATGATTATGAAGATGGCATAGGACCGGGCAGTGTTTCTCATTGTTGTGCAGAGGGCTGTTGCGTGTTAGAAGAGATCCCATGGCGCCTAACAACAGCAATTGATTGTTGCACACTCAGTCCTTGGCCTGGCTTTAGCTGTTGATAGTGAGCTGCTCCAGCATGTCCTCTCACAGATGTAGACAATTTGATTTCTGTGAATTCCATCTGGAGAATTCCAGGTTAAGTACCTTTTGTGTTGTTGAGAAAGGTATTTGCTATGAACAAGTCATTGGTCTTGCAAAATTCTATCATGTGATCTGATATCCACCTTCTTTTCTATCATCAAGACCAGATTTTTTTTTTTTTTTTGGCATCACTGCTCTTGGTGGTGGGAGTAGGAGGCCCAGCCCCACTGCTGGAATTGAACCTCCGTCCCAGTGGGCCGCAGTCCCGCGCACAACCACTACGCCACCGGGGTTCAGCCAAGACCAGATTTTTCACCGATTTTTGCTTCCTCTTCCAACTTTTGCATTCCAATCTCCAATAATTTCCAATGGATCTTAATTGCATGCTTGATCAAGTCTTGACTGAAGACATTGGTAGAATTCTTCAGTTTCTTCATCCCTAGCTTTGGTGGTTGGTGCATACATTTGAATAGTAGCTATATTAATTGGATTTCCTTGAAAGTGAATAGACATAATCCTATCAAAAACAGCATTGCACTTCAAGACAGATCTTGAGTTGTCCTTTTTGAGTAGAAATGTAACACCATTCCTCGTGACTCTGTCATTCCATGCATAGTAGATCATATCATTTTCTGACTCAAAATGCCCAACACTAGATGGACCCTGAGCCCTGAAAATGAGGAGCCATGAGGGGACCCCTGGCAGGACTGTGCACCCACTGACCTGTGACTTCGTGAGTCGAAAGGAGACTTTATAGACTGGTATTGGACATATGGGCTGATATCGGACTTATGTCTTTGAACTGGACTGGGTTGGGATGCTTCCTCAATATTCCATTCCTTTTTTTTTTCTTTACTTCTTTCACATCACTGCCCTGGTGGGAGTAGGAAGCCCAGCCTTGCTCCTGTAGAGCTCCTGCTGGATTTGAACCCTTAGTCCCGTGGGCCGCATTCCTGCACACAAGCACTATGCTTCGAGGGCTCAGCTTCTATTTCTTGTGTATATAAACCTTTCCCTTATAGCCATATGCGAATCTATGAATTTGTTTCTCTAGTCTACCCGTACTAACACAATTTCCTTTTTGACAACTTCTAATTTTTCTAGATTCATACATGATACACTCTAAGTTCTAATTATCAGATTTTTGCAGCCATTTCTTCTCATTTTGAGTTGTGCCCAATCAGCAAATACAGTCTTTCCTCACACAAGCTTCACTCCACTCATGTCACCATGGTGACTGAGAAAGCAGGTCCTCCTCCTTCACATGCTGAGTGCCTCTGTCTGCCGGGTCCACCCTCTCCGCACTCCCTCTAACAATGCTCTGCTTCTGTCCATTAGGCTTTCCAAGGTTTCAATGGCAGCATACAGTTTTCAGTCCCTCCTTCCTCTGAGTGTAGGCTTTTCTTTGTAGATTTCTTCCTCCTGGCCTGTTCTTAGTCTGGAAGCTCCACTGAAACAGGTTCACACCGAGTGACTGCTGGCATTGGAAATACCAGTGCCACAGACTCCAGCCTCGAACAACACAAGCCACAACAGTACAGCAACCTGACAAACTTTACAGATTGCAACTTTATAACCTTTTTGGGGAGTTCGATCTTGTCCTATAGTGTCATCTTGAGTCAGAACTAAGTTGACAGGAATGGACTGGGCTCGGCGACTGGATACGGAACCTCTTGGTGGTACATATAGTTAACAGGCAACCCAAAAGGCTGCCAATTGGATAATACTGAGAGGTGACATGGGAGAAAGGCCTGGTGATCTACTTGTGAAAATGTATGCTTTTTTTTTTTAATGTATCCTTTGGGGAGGGGGGATGTATCCATTGAAATCCTAGAGCGCACAGGTCTACCGTGCAACATGCTCCTGTGTTTGCCAGGATCAGAACGGACTCCACAGTAACTGGCCCTGGTGGTCGGTGGGTATGCAGATAGGGAGGCTGGTGTTGGGAGGCCGTCTGGAATTTTTTTTTTTATGGTACAACCTTTTATTTAAAGTGTTATGCTATCAGCTTTGAAGTGACTTCCAATGACCCTTACCTCCTGGTTACAGTCTTCTCCCAATGTATTTGAGTTGGACCTAGTGGCATGCTTTAGAATAACCAGACCCAATTCACTTACATGGAGTCGAATCTGTGTCATAGGCATGCGATAGGTCAGGGTAGAACTGCCCCTTTGGGTTTGGGGGATTAACTTTATGAGAGCCGAAAGCCACTCCTTTCTCCAAGGGGTTGGTGGTTTTGAACTGCTGACTGGAGTTAGCAGTCCAAAGTGTAACCACCAGGGCTCCTCGCTTCTGAATAGAATAAACCCCAGAACGATCGGAAGCCACTTCTGAGACTGGTCAGTGAGAGATGGTGGCTTCTGTTGCTTGCACCAGTTCTCTCGGGCTTGCTTCATGTGCTTGCTCTGATGAAGCATGCTGTCCTATAGAGAGGCCCAGGAAGCAAGTAACTAATGGTGTCCTCCCTCCAATAGCCAGTGAAGAACTGAATCCTGCTGAAAAGTATGTAAAGGAAAGGGCTTACAGTGGTGAGTCCTTTCATCTAGCTTCCAGGTAAGATGAGCTGGAGAAACTGAAATCTAAAGGCGTTTGTTCTGGGGAGGGCTTCATTCGGCCTTGCACTCCGAGCCCTCGCTCCATCCCGAGCTGTGACATCCGTCTAGATGCTATCCTGAGTACTTGGCACACTTACCTTGGGCTGCTGACCCCAGACCCAGCATTCCGAAACCACCAGCCGCTCCGAGGGGCTCTCTGCTCCCTCACAGGGGTCCAGGCTGCCCACACTCCTATCATACTGCTGGGATTCCGAATCGACTCAGACGGCCGGCAGTGAGTTTTTCGCCAACTCCCAAATTCGGAAGCTTGGTGGAGAGGTGAGTAAGGGGTTGGCTGCTAACATTTCGGCTAACTGCGCTTTGGGAATAGGATGGGGCTCTGTTCTCAGGTAAGTTTTAGTCTTCAAACCCACAGGGGAGTTCTGCTCCAGTCCCACCCTAAGCGTCATGCATGCCCCCCCCAGCAGCCATGACTTTGTGATCATCCCCTTATTCCACATGTCCTGCTGGAGGGACTGTGAATGGATCCCACAACACTGAGTTTGGTTTTGCAGGTGAGCGGCTCGGAATCTTTGAATGCCATTATAATCTCAAGCTAGTGGTCTCTCTTATGATTTGTCTTTGTTTCTATTTTGTCCTCTTACTAAGAGCCACTAAGACTTACTAGGTGTTCTCCTTACATTACATTTAAGATTTGGGACTTTTAGGTAGCTAGCATAGGGACTGGGGCATCCATTGTGCATGCTCAGAAATTTGAGCTTCCAGCCAGGAAGGGGTGGTACACCTAGGTGGGTGCTACAACTGGATCGGCCTGTCTGGGCCAGGTGAATTCAATTCAGCCAATGGGGTCGACCAGGATCATCGACCAGACCTCCCAGCCACGGACCTAAAATGCCAGAATCCAGAGCCTTGCAGTCTCTTCTGCTTCTTAAGCTGCTCCTGTGTGGTCATGTGCACGCTAGTGAAGTGTCCTGAGGTGCCTGTGTAAACCTGAAGCTTCTTTTATCTTTCACAAAACCCACTTGGATCATGAACCAGTCTTTGGTGTGAATTCTTTCTGGCAGGGAGCCAAGGACTGAGGTATCTGTCTTTCCCCTAGAGATCTAATAGGGCCTCTTTTGGTTTGACCCTAAAACAAAAGTCATTGAAAAAAGAAGCGGCTCCAACAATGGGCTTCAGCCTTGCAGCAATTGTGAGGTGGTGTGCAACCGAGGCAGTGTTCCCTTTGTTGTATATACAGTCATTGGGTCAGAGTCCACTCAGCGGTACCCAGCAACAATTACAGCCACTAAACAGTCTTAGTGAGCATGCTCACCCTGGAAAGGAAGTGCACACGGACCAGTGCTCTCTAGGCAAGGGATGAGGGGTGAAGGGCAAGGGCTTGACCTTCAGGATAAAGGCTTTTTTTCACCCCCCATCTTAAAAATAATTTTATTGGGGACACATACAACTCTTATCAATACATACATATATTGTATGGAAAACACATTTGTACATTTGTTGCCATCATCATTCTCCAAACATTTCCATTTTACCTAGGTCCATGGTAGTAGCTCCTCATAGTTCCCCTTCCGCCCTGCTCCCACCAACATTCAACAATTTTTTAAAAGTCATTTTATTGGGGACTCGTACAGCTATTATAACATTCCATACATCATCTGTATCAATCACATTTGCACACATGTTGCCACATTCATTTCCAAACATTTTCCACATGAGTCCTTCGTATAAGCTCCTCTTTCCCCTTTCTATTTTTTTTAAATGAATCATTTTATTGGGTACTCATATACCTTCCCTCACAATCCATACATACATCAATTGTATGCAGGCCAAATTTGCACACTTGTTGTCATCATCACTCTCAAAGCATCCAACCTCCACTTAAGCCCCCAGTACCAGCTCCCCATATTTCCTTTCCCTCCTCCCGCACTCCCCCATGAACCCCTAATAATTTACAAATTGTTATTGCTTTTTTTTTTTGGGGGGGGGGCGGCATCACTGCTCTCCGGTGGTGGGAGTAGGAGGCCCAGCCCCACTGCTGGAATTGAACCTCCGTCCCAGTGGGCCGCGGTCCCGCGCACAACCACCGGGGCTCAGCCCTGTTATTGCTTTTTCATATTGTACACTGTCCAATTTGTCCCTTCACCCACTTCCTTGTTGACCATGTCCCAGAGAGGAGGTTATGTGTAGATATCTGAAATTGACTCCACTATCCACTATTCCACTATCCCTCCACCCTCCCAGTATCACCACTCCCATCACTAGTGCTGAGGGAACGTCCACAGATAAAGGCTTTTACAGCTTTATCTTCTTCCCTTTTCTAGCCAGTTGCACCAAGGAACTTCCCCCAGGCTATAGTTACTGCAACCTTTTATCAATGATCTTTTGTTTAAACCAATCCGCATGGTTCAGTATACTTAGCATGTCTATGGAAAGATAACTCTTCTACCAATACTTACTTTTTATACATGCCTTTGGTTTTGTACCAATCTTTAGAATAGTTAGATGAACTTGGGCCTAATCTCAGGCAAGTTGCTGAACCTCTGCTTCCTCATTAGAACTTACATTTTTTAGGGGGTGGGGTGGGGGGGGGTATCACTGCCTCTGGTGGTCATGGGCGCTACCCAGTGCCGCTCCTGAGAGCCACCGCTGGATTTGAACCACCAAGCCTGAAGACCGCAGTCCTGCACTCACCCACTTAAGCCACCAGGGTTCAGCCCAGAACTCATTCAATACATCATTCATATTAAGCACACTTGTACACATGTTGCCACATTCATTTCCAAACATTTTCTACTTGAGCCCCCAGCATAAGCTTCTCTTTCCCCCTTTCCTCTAGTTCTTTTTTTTTAAATTCCATCTCCCCATATTTCCCTTCTCCCCTTCTCCTCCCCCATGAACTCCTAGTAATTTTTTTTGTTTGTTTTTTTGGGGCATCACTGCCCCAAAATCACTCTCTGGTGGTGGGAGTAGGAGGCCCAGCCCCACTGCTGGAATTGAACCTCCATCCCAGTGGGCCGCAGTCCCGCACACAACCACTATGTCACCAGGGCTCAGTCCGAACTCCTAATAATTTACAAATTATTATTACCTCTTCATATCGTACACTGTCCAATGTGTCACCTCACCGCCCCCCACCTCTGTCTTCACCCCAGAGAGGAGGTCACATGTAGATCCCTGAAATTAGTTCCCCCTTTCTACTTCACCATCCCCCACCATCCCTCCACCCTTCCAGTATCACCACTCCCCCCACTATTCCCAAGGGATCATCTATCATAAATTCCCCATGTTTCTGACTCCAATGTACATTCCCTCTCTAGGTGAATCTGTCTGGTAGAATTGAAGCGACATCCTCTTTTTTTTTTTAATTTATTTTGTTTTTTAAAGAAAATTTTATTGGGGGCTGAGCCCTGGTGGCGTAGTGGTTGTGTGCAGGACTGCGGCCCACTGGGATGGAGGTTCAATTCCAGCTCCACAGAAGCAAAGGCTGGGCCTCCTACTCCCACTACCAGAAGGCAGTGATGCCTAAAAAAAACAAAAAAAAAAAAAGATAATTTTATTGGTAAATTTTTACAACTCTTATAGCAACACATATATCAATTTTATCAAGAATATTTGTATATAAGTTGCCAAAATTATTTTTGAAACATTTAGTTTCTTCTTTTTTAATTTAAATAACTTTATTGGGGGCTCTTACAGCTATTATAGCATTCAATACATCATCTGTATCAAGTACATTTGCACACATTGCCACATTCATTTCCAAACAGTTTCCACTTGAGCCCTTGTTATAAGTTCCTCTTAAAAAAAACTTCTTCTTTCCCCTCCCCCCTTTTTAAAAAATGAATCATTCTATTGAGTACTCATATACCTCCCCTCACAATCCACACATACATCAATTGTATGCAGATCTCATTTGTACACTTGTTGCCATCATCACTCTCAAAACATCCTCCCTCCCCTTAGGCCCCCATCTCCACATCCCCATATTTCCCTTTCCCCCCATGATCCTTTAATAATTTACAAATTGTTATTTCATATCATACACTGTCCAATGTGTCCCTTCACTCACTTCCCTGTTGGACATGCCCCAGATAGGAGGTTATATGTAGATCCCTGAAGTTGGTTCCCCCTTTCTACTCCACCATCCCTCCACCCTCCCAGTATCACCACTCCCATCACTCGTCCTGAGGGAATATCTATACTAAATTCCCCATATTTCTGACTCCAGTGTACATCCCCTGTTCTAGTCGGACTTGTCTGGTAAAACCGGGAGCATGATAGTGGGTGTGAGGAAGCATTTGAGAACTAGAGGAAAGATGCATATTTCATTGTTACTAGACTACACTTTAACTGGCTCATCTTCTCCCTGCAACCCCTCTGTAAAAGGATGTCGCTTCACCTATTGATGGGCTTTGGGTCCCCAATCTGTACTCCCCCCTATGTATAATGATATAATTTTAGTTCTTTGATGCCTAACACCGGATCCCTTCAACACCTCATGATCATACAGGCTAGTGTGCTGCTTGCATGTAGGCTTTATTGCTTATGAGCTGGATGGCCGCTTGTTTACTCAACCTTTAAGACCCCAGACGCCAGAAGCGACATCCTCTTACAGAGGAGTTGCAGCGAGGAGATGAGCCAGCCTAGGTACAGTGTAGTAGCAATGAAATGTGCAACTTTCCTCTGGTTCTCAAATGCTTCCTCCCACCAACTATCAAGAACTTATCTTAAGAATAGCTCTAGGGCTGAGCCCCGGTGGCGTAGTGGTTGTGCGCGGGACTGCGGCCCACTGGGATGGAGGTTCAATTCCCGCTCCCAGGAGCAAAGGCTGGGCCTCCTACTCCCACCACCTGAGGGCAGTGATGCCTAAAAAAAAGAAAAAAAAAAAAGAATAGCTCTAGCTACCTAACAGCAGGCTTTGTTGGATTGCTTTAACCATGTAGCCTGTGTAAAGTACAGAGTAAGGTTAGCCAGTGTTCTGATGGCATGCTCCTCCATTGCCCACTTCTGATTTCTCTTCACTGCAGATGCCAGTTAACATCACTTTTCTTCACTCCTTTAACTTTGTGGGGAGCTCTGGTGATATATAGTGATTACTTGTTGGGCTGCTAATGACAAGATCAGCAGTTCAAAACCACCAACCACTCTGAAGGAGAATGACGGAACATTATACTCCCACGAAGAGTTTCAACCGTGGAAACCTCCAGGGGTCTACACTAGCACTGGCCTCGCCTTGATGGCAGTGAGTATCATTTCATGGGCATCTCCCCTTGCCAGCGCCTCGATTACAGTCTTGTGAGCAATGTTGACGCGGAGACTTCAGCTAAGCTCTTCCTGGATTCCTGACCATCAGAAACTGGGAAATAACAAATACATGTGTTTGGGGTTTTTGGCATCACTGCCCTCTAGTGGTAGTGGAAGCTACCCAGACTTGCTCCTGGAGAGCAGCTGCTGGATTTGAACTGCCAAGTCCGTGGGCTGCAGTCCCACACTCAACCACTTACACCACCAGGGCTCAGCCTTGTTTTTTTCTTTTCAATGATTTTATTGGGGGCTCTCACAGCTCTTATAACATTCCATACATCCTTTGGATCAAGCATATCTGTTCACATGTTGCCATATTCATTTCCAAATATTTTCCACTTGAGCCCTAGTATAAGCTCCTCTTTCACTCTTCCTTTTTTTTGGGGGGGGGGGCATCACTGCTCTCGGTGGTGGGAGTAGGAGGCCCAGCCCCACTGCTGGAATTGAACCTCCGTCCCAGTGGGCCGCAGTCCTGCGCACAACCACTATGCCACCGGGCTCAGCCCCTCCTCTTCCTTTTTTTAATGAATTATTTTATTGGGGACTCATACAACTCTGTGGCGGTCATGTACCTATGTCAATTTCATGATTGAGATGTAGAGGTGGAGGCTGGCCTGTTAATCTGGAGATAGCCAGTGAATAGCCAATGAGGCCTCTGTGTGGGCATGGCTTTTTCCTAGAATTCTGGGAAGTCTCCTGGTATTTCCCTCATGGAGATGAGAGGCCATTTCCCCAGTTGTCGGGAGTCATTCAACTGACAAGACAAGATGTCAGCATCTGAGAAACCAGAAGAGCCAGAGGAGAAGCCACGTGGCCTTACCCTGATGGATCCAAACTTCCAAAGCCAGAAAAGCCACAGTGAGACCCCTGCCAGTGCTGAGATATTTCTATCACCAATGGATACTGCTGATGGACCCTGAGCCCTGGAAGCAAGGAGCCATGAAGGGACCCCTGCCAGAGCTGGGACGCTGCACCCACTGGCCTGTGACTTCATGAGTCGAAAGGAGACTTTATAGATTGGTATCAGACATATGGGCTAATATCGGACTTATGACTTTGAACTGGACTGGGTTGGGATGCTTTCTCAATGTTCCATTCCTCTTGTATATAAACCTTTCTGTTATATTCATATACGTGTCTATGAATTTGTTTCTCTAGTCTACCCGAACTATCACAAATTCCCATCACGATCCATCCATCCATCAATTGTATGCAGGCCCCATTTGCACATTTGTTGCCATCATCACTCTCAAAACATCCTCCCTCCACTTAGGTCCCAGTACCAGCTCCTCATATTTCCTTTCCCCCTCCCTCCCCCACGAACCCTTAGTAATGTATAAATTACTTTTAACATTATCCTTAGTAATGTTATTACTTTTTCATATCGTACACTGTCCAGTGTGTCTCTTCACTCACTTCCTTGTTGTCCGTGCCCCAGAGAGGAGGTTAAATGTAGATCCCTGAAATTGGTTCCCCCTTTCTACTCCACCATCCTTCCTCCGTCCCAGTGTCACCACTCCCACTACTAGTGTAGGAGAGTTACTACGCTTCACCTTAAGTGGCTCATCTCCTCCCTGCAACCCCTCTGTAAAGGGATGTCGCTTCACCTATTGATGCACTTTGGGTCCCCAATCTGTACTCCCCCTCATTTATAATGATATAATTTTAGTTCTTTGATGGCTGATACCGGATCCCTTCAACACCTCATGGTCACACAGGCTAGTGTGCTTCTTCCATGTGGACTTTATTGCTTCTGAGCTGAATGGCCACTTGTTTACTCAAACATATATATATATACACATACATATACATACATTTATTTGTGGCATCACTGCCCTGGTGGAAGTAGGAAGCCCATCCTTGATCCCAGGGAGCTGCTGCTGAATTCAAACCGCCAACCCTGTGGGCTGCAGTCCCTCACACAACCACTAGGCCCCCAGGGCTCAGCCCTATGTGTTGCTTTAAGAGACTATTTTGGGGGGATAATTTCTTACACAGCAATATGTAATTAACCCAAACCTACATACAGAAAAGTATACAGAGTGTATCGTCTGAGGAATTTTTACCAAATTCATCACACATGTACAATTTGATCAAGTAACAGAAAATTATCAGGACTGCAGGCTGCTACAGTGATAGTCAGACTGCTACGGGAAGCAGTCCAAGAGCAGCCTGAAGCTCTGAAGATTCCATGCATCTTAATGACCAGCTATGTCTGCATCCCCCAAGGTACCTTCTCCCTTGACTTCTAACAGAATAACTTTGATCTACTTTTTCATACTTTCTACCAATAATATGTGAAAACCCAAACCACAAATTAGCTTTTTAGCAGAGTCTCACAGAGGTTCCTCAAAACCATGAGGACCCCTGCCTGGAAGAACACATGTAAACACAACCATTTTTGTCTTGTTTCTATCCACTCTCCTGGTCTAGAAGTAGGCAAGTTGATTCAAAGCAGTAATTCTCAACCTGTGGGTGGCGAACCCTTTGGGTGTAAAAAGACCCGTTTACAGGGGTCTCCCACGTCATAACAGCAGCAGAATTACAGCTATAAAGTAGCAATGAAAATAATTTTATGGGGGCTGAGCCCCGGTGGCGTAGTGGTTGTGCGCGGGACTGCGGCCCACTGGGACGGAGATTCAATTCCAGCAGTGGGACTGGGCCTCCTACTCCCACCACCGGAGAGCAGTGATGCCCCCCCCCCCCCAAAAAAAACCAACCAACCAAACAAACAAACAAAAAAACCAAAAAAGAAAATAATTTTATGGTTGGATAGGAGGGTCACCGCAATATGAGCAACTGTATTAAAGGATTGAGGCTTTAGGAAGGTTGAGAACCACTGACCAAACCCACTGCCATCAAGTGAATTCTGACTTGCAACAATCTCACAAAGGATTCCTGAGTCTTTCTGGGAGCTGACTGGCTCATGTTTTTCTCATGAGGAAGAGCTGGTGGGTTTGATTGAATTCTAGAAAAAAATGTTGGTTTCTCAGACAGAGAATAAATGAGTGCCGGTGGTGCCATGGGTCAGGTGTAAGTCTGTCAAAAGCAAGGTTGGCAGTTGAATCCGCGACGAACACGACGGTAAAGATTTACAACAGGGGCCACACTTTTCCAGCTTCTGAGTTACTTATAAAATGATCGAGTCAAAATGACCTACCAACTACAAAAATGCAAGACTTTTTTATTCATTACATTTAATCATAAATGCATTGAGAATTCTGCATATGTACCATGTAAGTTTATGTACCTTGCATAACCGCATGAGTTCATATTGCACAACAAGTTAACTATGTACATTTTTTTTTCGGGGGGGAGCATCACTGCTCTCCGGCGGTGGGAGCAGGAGGCCCAGCCCCACTGCTGGAATTGAACCTCCGTCCCAGTGGGCCGCAGTCCCGCGCACAACTACTACGCTACCGGGGCTCAGCCCAACTATGTACATTTTTGTCATTATCTGAGTTCACTCTGATGACTTGCATGAATGGAATGCGCCCGGGATCCATGGTCCTGACAGTAGCTGCTGAGAGCCAGCCTCAAGCACACTTCCAAATGATCATCAGTCACGGTAGAATGGTACTTGGACTTCATGATCTTTATGTGAGAAAAGCTGACACACAAGTAAGTAGAGTTGAATAATGCAATCAAGGAGGTAGCACATTTTCTCATATTTGGTTGTTTCCCCTCTACAAGTAAATTCCAGAACTGTTCGTGTACTCTGGATTTCAGTTGAATGTTGACTTATGGTGTCAAATTTTCCCATTCCATATGAAAGTGACATTTTTGTCTTCTTACTTGGTCCAGCTCCCCACTCATTTTAATACCATTTCTTACATTTATGAGAAAAAACCCAAGAACTAAAAATTGGCAATAACTTAGCTTGTCACTTTTGCTGCGTTTAGTGCAGTTGTTTGTGCATGTGTTTGATACTTAAGATCGCATGTGATTGGCTGTGCTGTATATCAGTTCAGTGACAGGATTGATGATAGATAGGCTTGCATATATATATAT
>PVJH01041480.1:0-14834 GCA_004026705.1 Nesogale talazaci | reverse complement strand
CTTCTATGGGGACGATTTTTTTCTTGGTTAGAACTGGAAGACTTTCCTTATGCTTTTAGGATTCTGTTCTGTAGACATATTCATGCTGCTTACCTACTCTCTTCCCCTAGCACTGCTTCTAGCTTGTTTATTCCTGTTATTTCTGAAACTTCTACCAATTTGTTTAATTTGGTACATCTAAAATTTTCTACCAATGTCTTCCATGTACAATGGATCAAACTTGCCACCAAGAAACTGAAAATTCTTGGTGCCTGTACTGTAAAAGTTGGAAACAAATAAGAAGAAACCATAGTGGGGATATATGATCTTATGATAGAAACAAAGCTGGATGTTTCCTGACATAACCTTATCAGACCCAAAACAACTTCATCCCAAATAACTTTTAACAATTTTTTCAACAATACAAACTGAAACTATACACATGCACTTCCATGGGTGGAATACACAGAAATAAAATGCCCTACAGCTGTGGGAAGAGACACCAGAGAAGTTCAAAATCAGCAGTTAAATGTGATTGGGGATCATGCTCACTTTGACAGCACATATACTAAAATGAGGTCAGGGGTTATATGCAGAACACAATATCACTTGTTCCTACATAAGTAGAGCTTGAAGCTGAATAAAATTAGAATGAGTCTACAGTGAATTTTGAGAGCACCTCAAAAACAAAGTTGATATACTTTAAACTAATAGCAAAAGATTTGATGAGCTGTGGAAAAATATCATTCATGAAGAAAGTAAAATGTCACTTAAAAGACAAGAAAGATCAAAGTGGATGTCAGAAGAGATGCTGAAGCTTGCACTTGATCATAGACTAGCTAAAGCAACTGCACAGAAGATGTAGTCAAAGAGCTGAACAGTTAAAAGGGCAGCTGGAGAATATAAAATTACCTTGAAAGAATCAGGTA
Source organism: Nesogale talazaci (assembly GCA_004026705.1). Lineage (NCBI taxonomy): Eukaryota > Metazoa > Chordata > Mammalia > Afrosoricida > Tenrecidae > Nesogale > Nesogale talazaci. The sequence goes on along the minus strand of PVJH01041480.1, from coordinate 13,926 downwards.
CCAGGCATCAAAGTAGAACAAAAGTCAATATCAACATGGATTTATCTCCCAATATGATCGCTGAAGACAAATGGATACAGAGGCAAACAGAGTGGAGGAAATAAATGGTGCCGAACTACCAAATGATAAAGTGTCTGGAGTTTTAAAGGCTTGAAGATAAATGAGTGCTCGTTTAACACAGAAGCAGCAAAGCCCATATGGAAGAAGCACACCAGCCTGTGTGATCAAGAGGGGTCGAAGGGAGCAGGTTTCAAGCACCAAAGAACAAGAATCACATCATTACAAATGAGGAGGAGAACAGGATAGGGATCCAAAGCCCACTTGTGGGCAATTGTTCACCCCTTTACAGGGGACTTGTGGGAAGGAGGCAGGCCAGTCAAGATGCAGTGAGGCAGCGATGAAACACACAACTTTCCTCTAGTTCCTGAAGGCTTCCTCCCACAACTATCATGGTCCCAGCTCTGCCTTACAAATCCAACTGGATTGGAGAAGGTACACTTGTAGAGAGAGGATCTGGAGATATGGGGAACCCCAGGAAAGATGAGCCCCTCAAGGCCAGTGGTGAGATTGGATTTACCAGATAGGTGGAGAGAAGGTGGGGTAGAGAGACGGAACGGACTACAAGAATATACACATAACCTCCTCTCTGGAGGACAGTCATCAGAGGAATGGGAGGGGAGAAAAGTCGGGCAGTGTAAGAGATGACAGAACAATAATAATTTATAAAGTATTGAGGGTTGGTGGGGGTGGACAGAGCAGAGACAGACGGGAAAGGATAGGAAGCTGATATCAAGGGCTCAAGTGGAAAAGCAGATATTTTGAGAATGATGATGGCAGCAGACATGTGAAGGTGTTTGGCGCACAGTATATGTATTCATGTATTGTGAAAAACAATGTACAAGCCCCGAATAAGATGATTTCTAATGATAATAAAAATTACATATTAAAATGAAATGTGTATAGCTGTAGAATTAGAAAACTAAAGAGAACAATCTTAGTATATCTTAAACTAAAACAATTTTTAATAATTCAAGCCTCATATAAAAATATGAAACATCCTATAGGGAAATTATTGAAAGATGCAAGAAGAATCCAAAGAAGGTGGAAAGAATTCAGTCATTATACTGAAAAGAACTAGTCTATATTCCACCTTCAGTACCAATTTTACTGAAGGAAGAAATTCTAAATTCACTGCCAAAGCTAGGCTACAAAAATTGATGGAATGCCAATTAAAATCTTGCAACTAACTGATGTAGCACTGGAAGCACTCACTAGTCTATGCCAAGAGATATGGAAGACAGCTACACGTCTAATTGACTGGAAGAGAAGAATATTTTTACCCATTATAAAAAAGGTGACCCAACTCAATGACCAAAGTATAGAATAGTATCACTAATTCCATATGATATCATATAGAATTCAAATTTTGCTGAAGATCATCCAACAACTGTTGTAGCAATACATTCACAGGGAGATAAAAGAAGTTCAGGCTAGTTTCAGAAGACATCATCAAACAAAGAGGATCAATCCCGGTGTTCAATAGTTCGTGGCTCAAAGCAGAGGATACCAGAAGGATATTTAATTCTGTGGTATTGACTATATCAATGTATTTGACTATGTGAATCATAACAGTAGATAGATAGTTTTCAAAAGAATAGGAATTCCAGAACAACTTATCATGTTCTAGCAGAACTGATACGTGAGTCCAGAGTTCTACTGCACTCCCTTGTTGTGCAATCAGTATTCTCTTGCTGTGAAACTGAACAAGGGAATACTGCATGGTTTAAATCAGGAAAGATGAATGCTAGAGTTGTTTCCTCTTACCATATTAATTGAATCTTTATACTGAGCAAATAATAAGAAAAGATGGTTTATATGAAGAAGAATTCGACATCAGGATCAGGGAAAGACTTCTTACCGACCAATATGCAGTCACTACAAATCAGATACTGCAAGATGGCAGCTAACAGCTACAATGCACCTGAAAAGAGATTTCTCAAAACATGCGCTACACTATTTCTGTATCATAACATGACAAAAGTCAATCATAAATGAGACTTTGACCATAGGAACAAAGGTGGGCAATTCTATAAATATTTTGGAGGCAGACAGAGTCCAAACATTGCAGGCTATAGGTCCCCAAAGTTCACATCTTTCCCATCTACAAAATACATTTGTTTCATCACACCACCCCACAAATTCTAATTCCAAGTTCAGAATTTCATGTTCTGAATCAAAAAATGCTCGAATTTTGAGAGTATTTCATCCTGAGGCAAATTATTCTGTGTTCCTGTGAAAGCTAAATTACAAGTCATCTGTTTACAAAGGGCTATGGTGGAACAGAGGCAAGCTAGACATTTTCATCACCAATGGGTGAAATTGGAGGGAAAGAATGGATCGCAGGCATCAAGCAAGTCCAAAACTTATGATAACAATGTGGTGGTTTTGTGTTTATATTAATTTCATGATTGAGATGTAGGGGTGGACTCTAGCGTGTTAATCTGGAGATAGCCATTGAATAGTCAATGAGGCCTCCATATGGGCATGTCTTTCTCCTGATACATCTGGGAAGTCTTGCGACATTTCCCTCATGAAGATGAGAAGCTATCTTCCCCAGTTGTTGGGAGTTAGTCTCAGAGATATAGAATCATGGACAAGACAAGATGGCAGCATCTGAGAAGGTGGAGGAGCCAGAAGCGAGACCACACCACTTTGCCCTGGTGGAGTCAGACCTCTGAAGCTGGGGTGGCCACTTGGAGACTTCTGCAAGCGATGAGTTGCTTCTGCCACCACAGGATGCTGTTGATGGACCCAGAGCCTTGGAAGCGAGAAGCCATGTGGAGACCCCTGCCAGTGCCAGGATTCTGCACCCATTGACCTGTGACTTCATATTTCGGAAGGATACTTTATAGACTAATTTCGAGCATATGGGTTAATATCAGACTTATGACTTTGAAGTTTTCCTTTCTTTGGGGGGGGAGGGGGGACGGCATCACTGCCTCTGGTGGTCGTGGGCACTACCCAATGCCGCTCCTGACAGCCGCCGCTGGATTTGAACCGTCAAATCTGCGGGCTGCAGTTCCACACTCAACCACTTACGCCATCGGGGCTCAGCCCCGGGACTTATGACTTTGAACTGGACTGGCTGGGGTGTTTTCTCAATGTCCTCTTCCTCTTGTATATAAATCTTTTCCTTATATCCATATGCGTGTCTATGAAATTTGTTTCTCTATTCTATCTGGACTAACACAAACAATTTACATAGGTTCCAAAGGTTAAACATGATTGTTTTACTTAAGTGCACTTACAGTTGATAACATCATGGTAAGTGGAGAAAAACACTCGAAGTTGTGGAGAATTTAATCTTTCATGGATCCTCATTCAAGGCTCATAGAAGCTGCAGCCAAGAGATCAAATGACTTACGGTATTGGGTAGATCAATTGCCCAAGATCTAGGGTGCTTAGAAGGACAGATGTTACTTTAAGAGTTCATGTGGGCCTGTCCCAAATCATGCGATTTCCACTCTCCTAATATGCATATGAAAGTTGGACATGGAGTTGGAAGGGCAAAGAAGAATCCATGCACTTGAATTATGGTGCTGGTGAAGAATATTGAAAGCACCAGGGACTGCCAAAAGAACAAACACATCTGCCATGGATAAAGTCGAGCCAGAATGCCCTTTAGGGACAAGTATAGGGAGACATAGTTTCATTTATTTTGTCTATGTAGTCAAGAGAGACCAGTCTCTGGAGAAGGTCATAATGCTTTGTAAATTGGTAAAATGGCAGAACAGCAAAAAAGCAGAAGGCCCTCAACACACAATGGCCAAAATAATGGGCTCAAACAAGAGCACTTGTGAGTATATCGCAGGACGGGGCAGAGTTATGATCTGTTGTACTTAGTGTCACTGTGAGTCAGAGCCAAAGGGTAAGTAACAAAAACAAAGTGTGCCCAACCCCAGCCATGGTGTTTTCATTTGACTCATGTGCCATGAAGGTTGTACAGTACATAAGGAAGACTGTAGAAGAATTAAATTATGATGGTAGTCAATTATATTGAGTGTATCATAGACGGCCAGAAGGACCAATAAATCTGTATAGGAAGAAATATAACCAGAAAGCCCCTTGGAAGTGAAGATGGCAAGACTTGTCTCACAATATTGGCACATGCTATCAGGAGACCCCAGTGCCTGGAGAAAAGAACATGGTAGTTCATAAAGTAGATGGTGGCTGAGAAATAAAGACCTTCAGGAAGATGAATCAACACAATGTGCACAACAGTGGGTTTGAACAGAAGAGTTGTGAGGAAGGCAGACGTCTGAAAATTGTTCTATTTTGTTGCATGTGGAGTAGCTATTAATCAAAACTAACTGTATGCATGTGCCAGAATTTATTTATTCATTTTTCCATAGTTTAAATTTTTTTTCCTGGACAGAGTGAACAGTGCTGTGATCGTGGTGAATATTCATGTATCTATTATCAGCAGTCCCACATTCCCAAATCAAATTAATGAAGATCTCAATTTTTGAAACTGAAGACATTTTGTGCCCATTCTTTGAGAGGAGAGCAAGCCTCCTTTAAAACCAAGAAAGTCCTGTTTTGTAATTTCCTTCCCTAAGTTCTGCTGGCCTCTGATCTCCTCTAGAATGGTCCTTTTTTAAATCGAAAAAAAATGTCGCGCTCTTTTGTTCATTTTGCTGTCTTTAGAATTCCAAGAGCCAGGCTGTGATCTTTCCTTTTATTTCACATCTGTGCCCTGGAGTTTTCTGCAATGATGTTCATTTATATGCATCAATCAGAAGCTTAATCTCTTTATCAAAAGATTGGGTAGCCATGACGTTGGTGAATATTCATCTCAGTGGCAGAGCCGTGACACATTGGGCTGCTCACCTGGAGGTCAGAAGTCCCAACCCACCAATTTCTCTAAGGGAAAAAGAAGAGCAACGGGAAGGCGAGGCTTCTTTCTTCCCTACAGAGCTAATCTTGCAAAACCCATGGAGGCAGTTGTCCTCTTTTCTATAGAGTTTCCAGGAGTCGCTACTCAACAGCAGTCAGTTTGGTTTTGAGTTTATACTTAGCATTTAGAAAATTTTTCCAAATTGTTAAGTTCTGTTTCATTTTGAACAGTGCATTTCCCTTTAATTAATTGTGAGTTAGGTGGGGTTTTCATCATTTTGTTGAACTTTAAAAATGTATCACCCCTCCTAATAGCTTTCCCTGCCCATTTCATTCATATTTTTCCTTTCATCAATATATGCCAATCTGGCCTAACTTCCTTCCCCGTCCACTCATTGATGTCTGCTTCATTTGCTATGAAAACACTTATTTTTTATATAATAGTGGTCTCATACAATATTTGTTCTTTTATGTTTGATTAGCTTCACTTGGCATAGGGTTCTCCAAATTCATCCATCTCATGAGGCATTTCAGAGTTTCATCATTATTCTTTAATGATATAAGGTATTCCATTGGGTATAAGCTAGTTTTTGTCTTTACTATACTTGGAGACATGAATAAGTAAACATTGATATGTACAGAATGTAAAAAACAACTCAAGTAAACCAAAGCAATAACCTCCTAACTGGACCAATACAGTTACATCATGATAAATGGAAAAACATGGGTAAACATCATAATAAAAAAGATTGATGTTGTAAAGGATTTCATCCACAATCAATGCTTATGGAAGCAGGCATGAGATCAAATGATTCATTGCTTTGAGTAAATCTGCATAAGAACATTTTAAAATGTTGAAATGCAAGGGTGTTATGTTGAGGTATAAGGTACGCCTGACCCACTACATGGTCTTTTCGATTTCCTCATATGCTTGTGAAAGTTGGATGTTGAATAAGAAAGCCTGAAGGAGTAATACAAATTAATTATGGTGTTGGTGAAGAAAATTGAATGCACCATGGACTGCCAAAAGAACTAATACATCTGTCTTGGAGGAAGCACAGCCAGTTTGCTCCTTAGAGGCAAGGATGGTGAGTATGTTGCACAGGCTTCTCAGAAGAAACAAAGTATATATATATATATATATATATATATATATATATATATATACACACATACATATGCGTGTTTTATATGTATAGCATAAGAAATGAACAGTTAATCTATAAAGCAGTACAAATGGTTCAGTGCAACTCACTTCCATGGGACAGTTAATACACTGGCAGTCCTTCGAGTATTGAAAGCTGCTGGGTAGTCCTCTGTAGAGCAATTCAGGCTATCTTGTCACAGGCAGCAAACATCAAGGCAGGTTGCCAACAGTCAGCCAGATGACAGAGTCCAACAGTGCCCAGCTCAAGAGATGTATATTTCAGTAGCATGGCGAAGCAGGGCTTGAAGGAACCTCAAGTTATAGGTTTGGAGTGTAGTGTAGCTTGCAAATTGAGGCACAGAACAAGCAAGGCACTGGTCCATGATCAAAGAGCAAGAGACACAAAGGTGAGGCTCACTGAGCCATTGATGCCTCTGCCCTTCATTTAATCCCACGATGATTGGCCATGTTGACATAATAAGCTTACCTATCACTGTGAGACATTGTCTCATGTATTTTCGACATGTTATCAGGAGAGATTAGCACCTGAAGGAGGACAGCATGATTGGAAAAGTAGCTGGTCAGAAAAAATGAGGATCTCTGAGAAGATGGCCTGACACAATGACCGCAACAGTGGACACATGCATAGGAACGTTTGTCAGGGTGGCCCAGGACCTACCTGGAGTGCTTCCTTCTTTTGTAAAAAGAACCACTGTGAGTTGGAACCCACTCAATAGCACCGGAAAACAACTGATAATAGCACCAAAATAAAACCCATGAGCCTATTGTCTCCATAGTCTCTTCCACAGAAAGAGAATTGTGGTTTCTTGATCTTTTTATCTCTCTCTTGAAATTACCTGAGAATTTTCCCCTGATTATTATTTACAATTGTTCCAGTGTCTATTTTTCCCCAGAAGTTTTTTGTGTGGCTCTTTATGTTTGTTGTGTTTATGACACAATTTCCTTTTTTGAAGTCAGTTTATTGGGACCTCTTACTCCCAATGACTATGGAATGAGACATGACCTTCCATGGTTGAATCATACCAAGTAGTATTGCAGCTCCTAGCACAGTCAGTTTCAAAACAGTTTCTTTGTTCTTGAATTCCTTGATATCAAATCCCCTATATCTTTTCCCTTCCCTCCCCTCCCCCTCTGGAACCCCTATTTATTTATTTATTTGTTTGCTTATTTATTTATTGCTGCATCTTACACCATCAGATATTTCCACTCATACAATTCTGCGGTTCACTCCCTTCAACCAGGTTTATACAATCATCAATGCTATCCCCTCCCATCTCTCATTATTCCTGTTACTGTTTCTGAAGTTATTTATCTTGGCTTTTATGTATCAAATAATATTAATTGCATAAATGTACATACAGAAGTCTAACATGATTAATGAGGTAAAATAAATAAAAATGATAATAGTAAGGGGGGGAAATATTAAATAATCAGAGGATAGTTATGTGTTTCATCAGTACTATATCACACCCTGGATTTGTCATCCCTTCCCTGTGGCTCTTCTGAGAGAGACTGTCCAATTATCTTGCAGTTGGGTTTTCAGTCTCCACTTCATCCCCACCCCTTCACATCCATTTGGTTGCTTGTTATTCAACTTTGGATATCTTTTCCCATTGACACTTCTTGATTACACAGGCTGGGCTTTGTTGCTTCCCTGCTAGATTTGATTACAAACAAAAAGAAAATATAAAACACACAAAGGGTAAAAGAAGAAGAGAAGGAAACATTTAAAACCTCTAAGTGAGCACTAGTAACTCCAGAGTTCTGACAGTCTCTCAGGGTAAGGAGCTGGGGTTTTTCTGTTGCTGCAGCCACTGGGCTCTTAAATATGCTTGATCCCCCGAACCTACGGCATCACTCCACCAATTTACAAAATAGCCCAAGCCAGCTCTGCCAGACCCAGGTTCTCAGAGGCCTCAACACATGTGCCCTGGTGCTTCATCAAATTAAAAGCAGTCAAAGGTGGAAGTTCCCAGTTCAAGGTCACAGAGTCCTTGAATGCACATGCCCCACCATTCCAGCAGTTCAGAGAGAAACTCCATATTGACTTGACCAGGCCTGGGCCCTTGGATCACATGAATATGTTTCCTTGCTGCTCAACTGGTAGCTACACACCAGAAGGATTAGTACAGGACTCCATATGGATCATGGAAATGTGTATATCCACTGTGGTGGACATTGGTTTTTCCACAAGGTTCTTCTGCATGGGTGGAGTTTTTCAGGCCCTACTAAGTATGTGAGTGAATATGGGGCCCAGCTCCTCCCTCAACCAGGGATCTGCAGAACTTCAGAGACAATGATTCAGCCACTCCCTGTAGCCCCTGGGGTCGTTGGTGCTCAACTCACTTATCATCTATTCCCCTTTCCTCAGAAATTCAGGGATCTGTATCTTTCTTCAGATTTGTGCTGAAGCGGGCCTGTCTGCATCACCATCCTTACTGGAAGTCTTTACAGTTCATTGTTAAGTCTCTATTTTCTGTCTTGGATGTTTCTATCAGTGGGCAAGGGGAACCATATGGTCACTTTAGGGATTTCTTTAGAGATCTCCTCAGCTAAATTCCCAAGTTTCTCACCTTCCAGCTATCATTGAACGTAATTCAAACAAGCTCTTTGTCACTGCATAAAAGTTCTTCCTCCATGAACACACAAAAGCCCTTCCTCCAATCACAAGTTCTCATGTCTTTTAAAAGCTTGTCAGTAGGTCATGCCATGTATGCCATTGAGCAGCATTCTGTTACTGGAACCATATGTTTTCTTCAAAACCATAGGGACTCCTACTAGAAGGCTCCTCTCTTTCCTCTGAGCCTTCCCCAGAACAGCCTTTGACTTGTGGCACACTAGAAGCAGTTTCTTCAAGGCCACCCAGACTTTCATTAATAAGTCCAATGCCATTGAGTTGATTTGAGCAGAGGACAACAGCCCCTTAATGTTTCTGAGGATATGAACCTTTATTTTCTTTTTAACCACTTTATTGGGGCTCTTACTGCTCTTATAACAATTCATACATCCACTATATCAAGCACATCTATACATATGTTGCCGTCATCCTTTTCAAAACATTTTCTATTTGAGCCCTGGGTATAAATTCCTCATTTTTTCCCTTTCTTCCCCTCCCTCCCACCTTCCTTCCCTCCTTTCTTTCATCCCTCATGAGCCTTTGATATTTTATAAATTATCATTTTCATATCTTACTCCAACCGCTGCCTCCCTTCATTCATGTTTCTGTTGTTTGTCCCCCCTTTGGGGGGTGGTGGTGGTGGTTACACGTTGATCATTGTGATCAGTTCACTCTTTTCTCCTGTCACCTTCCCACCCCCTCCGTCCCCACCCCTCACCGCACTCATGGTATTGCTACTCCCATTATTGTTCCTGAGGGGTTTTTCTGTCCTGGATTTCCTATGTCAAGAGCTCTTATCTGCACATGTGTACATGTTCTGGTCTAGCCATAGTTGTAAGGTAAATGTGGGGTCGTGATAGTGAAGGGAGGAAGCATTAAAGACCTAGAGGACTATTGTATGTTTCATTAGTGTTATGCTGCACCCTAGCCAGCTCGTCCCTTTATTGCCACCTTTCTGTTAGGGGATATCCAATTGTCCACAGATGGGTTCTGGGTCTGTTCTTACTCACCCTGCCCCTCATTCCAATCAGTATGATTATTTTTCAGGGTTTTCTGATGCCTATAACGTGATCATGCTCACACCAGCTAGTGTGCTTCTTCTATGTGGGCTCTGCTGTTTCCAGCAAGAGGGTCACTAGTTTATCTGCAAGCCTTTAAGACCCAGACACTATCAGATTTTAGATTTCCAGGCACTATCAGATTTCCTCATCACATTTGCTTATGTACCCATTTTGTCATCAGTGTTCATGTTGGGGATCATGTCAGGAAGGTGAGCATCACAGAATGCCAGGGTATTAGAACAATTTTCTTGCATTGAGTAGAGGCCCAATGTTTGTCTGCTACCTTAATACTTAACATATAATATATGTATATAGATTTAGGTCCCTATCATTATATATAAATATATTTACATATATACGTGTGTACATGTACACCTCTATGAATGTCCTTTGCCTCCTTGTTCTTTCCTCTGTTTCCTTTTACTTTCTTGTTGCACCACTGTCATGGTAGACCAGTGGATCTCAGCCTTCCTAATGCTTTGACCCTTTAATACAGTTCCTCATGCTGTAGTGACCACCCAAACTTAAATTCTTTTCATGGCTATATCACAACTGTACTTTTGTTATTGTTATGAAATAGGCCACCCCTTTGAAAGTGTGGTTTGACCCCAAAGGTATCGTCACCAATAGGTTGAGAGCCGTTGTGTTAGACCTTCTTTTGGCCTTCATTAATTTGACAAAGATCCACCAGGCATTCTTTTCCCTGCTCGCCATCAGTTTTAGATCACTTGTTCCCTGCTCCCTGGGTTTGTTGTCTCCCCCCATCCCTTCTCCCACCTCCACCTCTCCCATGTTCCCCGGAACCATCAGTCAAATTGTTTTCTCATTGGCATGGTCCATCCTGCCTCTCTTCTCTGGATAGACATGAAAAAACACAAACAACAACAAAAAAGAAAATGCTCCCTCCTACCCCCAGCTCCCTGAAGTTACCCATGTCTTGTAAATAGTTCCAGGTTTGTTTTCTGGTCCAGTCTTAAGGGAAGGCATGTCCTGTCCCTGTAGATGACTTTTGGAATTCCTTAGCGACTTCCTTGCTTTACTCCCCTTGCTGGTCTCTTCCAAGTTCTTCATGTTTTACCCCAGTGTGATGGGGTCAGATGGCGCACAATTCCCATACTGTGTCTCCCCTGTGGTCCCCGTATGGGTCTGACTACTATGGGTCAGTTGGGGGGACACCATGTCTCCTGGTGGGGCTGACCCTATGGTCCTCTCTGTGCAGGGGCTGCTGGGGCAGTAATATCGTTCTCAGGGCTGGGTGGGCCAGGTTGCATTCCACTCTCATTTTCCTCTTTCCTCCCCTCTTAGTTTCTTCCCCTGTGGTCCAAGCAGATGTGTCCCTCTCCTTGAGCTGCATCTTCAGTGTTGTCTTTTGTAGTTCATTTTCCTGGGGAGGAGTGGTTCACAGAGCTGGGCTTGGAGTCAGCTGGGAGATCTCTCTATTGGTTTTCTGCTTCGTGTCAGTATGTTGCACATCTTGGCACATCAGGTTGAGGTCTTGTCCCTCTCTTATCCTGTGGAGATAAGAACAATACTCTTCCCTTGAGTGGGTTAGTGCCTTGTTCCCCCGCTACCCATGCTCCCCCTTTTTATTTGGCTCCTCATAGGATTTTAGTTGGTCAGACCCTGCCAGAGGGCCCAGAAAATATAATAGCTTTTCTCGTATGCCCCTTTTGATTGTTAAGCTTACCTCAGGGAACTCATGCTGTACTTGTTGTTTTGTACTTGGCTTATTTCGCTTAGCATAATTTTGAGTTTGTGAATCTATGGAAGCAGAATGTCTCATCTTTCCCTGTGGAATGTGAATTGAATGCGTGGTCGAATTGAACTGTTAATATAATAATCCACTACATCATTATCGCCTCTGCCCATTGCTTCATTGCACATTTCAGTCATCTGCTAAAGTAGCACCCCCACCTACAGTAGTTCTTCAGTGCTACTATCATGAAAAGATCACAAATGGGTGGTTTAAATAAACAAAAATTAATATTCTTACAATCGAGAACACTCTGATAGCATCTTTGGACTTTATGCTCTTCCAGCTGTAATCAATTATATCCAGGTCAGTCCCAGGTACCAGGTGACCTCAAACGTTGCAGATGTTTGACACTATGGAAAAGTTAATTACAATCCCTGAAACAATGTGGCATTTCATTTCATAATCATGAATCATGCCTTGTCTGGTCTATTCCCTTGAGATTCATTTTCATAGTAAACTAATCTTTAGAGTGTCAGACAGTGATTATCAACAGTGACAAATTTTACAGATTGGATCTCTATAGTTGTGTCTACTCTGTTGCTACAGAAAGTTTGGTAGAGTTATTGGTGGCAATAGGGAACTAGTGACATTAAGGAATTGACATAAACATTAAATATGTCATCTCCTTAGGCTATGACAAGAAGGTAGCGGGGAAAGACTGTTTCTATTTAATATATTAATTTATATTGTTGATATGTTTGCTATATAGTCACATTTCATTTTGGATTCTATTTAAAAGGCCACAATGTAAGAAAAACGTTTTTTTACATATTAAATTCAAATATTAAATATTCTGCTAGTTTTAAAATGTTGTTACTCTTAAAAAATGCAAGAATTTTTCTAAAGATATTCATCACCAAAAACTATGAAATAAACAGAGACAAAATAAAAATTGCGAAGACTAAAAAATTTAAGATGTCATGAATGAGACAAGAGGTATTAGAAGAAGCTATCTAGCTATCATTCCTCTTTATAAAGAAAAATACACCACTACTCAGAGTCATACATCAAGTGTGATCCATTGTTTGTTAATGCTAGCTTTGTTTATTAATTTAGTCCTAAATGACAGTGCTCTTCACATATTTTAAAAATAATTTTATTGGAGGCTCTTACAGCTCTTGTAATATTCAATACATCATTTGTATCAAGCATAATTGTACACATGTTGCCATATTCATTTCCAAATATCTTCTGCTTGAGCCCTTGGTATAAGCTCCTCTTTCCCCCTCCTTCTTAAAAAATAAATCATTTTATTGGGGGCTCATACAACTCCCATCACGATCCATACATACATCAATTGTATGCAGGTCACACTTGCTGCCATCATCATTCTCAGAACATCCTCCCTCCATTAGGCCCCCAGTACCAGCTCCCCATATTTCCATTTCCCCCCACCTCCCCAATGAACTCTTAATAATTTACAAATTGTTATTACTTTTTCATATCACACACTGTCCAATGTATCCCTTAACTCACTTCCCTGTTGTCCATGTCCCAGAGAGGAGGTTATATGTAGATCCCTGAAATTGGTTCCCCCTTTCTATTCTACCATCCCTCCACCCTCCCAGTATCACCACTCCCACCATTAGTCTTGAGGTCCCACCATCTGTCCTAAATTATCCATCTTTCTGACTCCAGTGTACATTCCCTGGTCTAGCTGAATTTGTCTGGAAGAATTGGGGAGCATGATAGTGGGAGGAAGCATTTGAGAACTAGAGGAAAGTTGCATATTTCATTGTTACTGCACTTTAACTGGCTCAACTCCTCCCTGCAACACCTCTGTAAGAGGAGGTCACTTCACCTATTAATGGGCTTTGGGGCCTCAATCTGTACTCCCCCATTTATAATGGTATAATTTCTGATCTTTGATGTCTGACACTGGGTCCCTTCAACACCTCATCATCACACAGGCTGGTGTGCATCTTCCATGTGGGCGTTGTTGCTTCTGAGCTGGATGGCTGCTTTTTTACTCAAGTCTTTAAGACCCCAGATGCTATATCTTTGTATAGCTGCACACCATCAGCTTTCTTCACTGCAATTGCTTATGCACACATTTGTTATCAACAAATAGTGAGCATGCAATTTTATTATATTTAGTTCTTGAAGCCTGATAACTGATCCCTTTGACACTTCTTGGCCCCACAAGCTGGTGAGCTTCATCCAAGTGGGTTTTGTTGCTTCTGAGCTAGATGGATGCTTGTTTACTTTTAAGTTTTTAGGACCCCAGGTGCTATATATTTTGATAGCCAGGCACCATTGGCTTTCTTCACCACCTTTGCTTATGCACACACTTGTCTTCAGTGATTGTGTCGGGAAGGTGAGCAACATGGAATGCCAATTTATTGGACAAAATGTTCTTGCACTGAGGAAGTACTTGAGTGGAGGTCCAATGTCCACCTGCTGCCCTACTAATGAGCCTATAAATATA
>PVJH01041479.1:0-14922 GCA_004026705.1 Nesogale talazaci | reverse complement strand
CTTTGCTGCTTCTGAGCTAAATGGCCACTTGTTCACCTTCAAGCCTTTAAGATCCCAGATGCTTAATTTGGTGGCTGGGCTCCATCAGTTTCCTTCACTCTGTCTGCCTCTGCACCCTTTTGTCCTCAGTGATCATGTCAGGAGGGTGGACACATAATGATATGATTTTTGTTCTTTGATTACCGATACCTAGTTCTTTCCACACCTCATGGTTGCACAGGCTGGTGTGATTCTTCTATGGTGGGCTTTGTTGTTCCTGGACTACATGACCGTTTGGTCATCCTCCAGCCTTTAAGACCTCAGAAGCTTTATCTTTTCATAGCTGGGTACCATCAGCTTTCTTCACCACTCTTGCTCATGCTCCCACCTGTCCTCGGTGATCGTCTCAGAAAGGCATGCACACCGTGATATGGTTTTTTCCTGTTTGATGCCTGAGACCTGATCCTTTCAACACCTCTCGACCACACTGGCTGGTGTGCTTCTTCTGTGTGTGCTTGGATACTTCTCAGGTAGATGGCCTTTGTTTATCTTCAGGTTTTGAGACCCCAGTCTCTATATCCCTTGATAGCTGGGTGCTATCAGTTTTCTTCACCACATTTGTTTATGCACCTATTTGACTTCAGTGATCCTATTGGGCCTGTGAGCATCATGGAATAGCAGATTCATAGAACAAAGTGCAGGGGCCTAGTACTAAACCTATAAATATATGTACGTAGATTTATTCCCATCTTCTCATAGATAATTATATTTACATGTGTACATGCCTGTATTTAGGCCTCTACAAGTGCTCTTTGCCTTCTAGTTCCTTCCTCTATTTCCTTCTGTCTGTCTCCTGTGCCCAACCTGCATGCCCGATCCAGCTTCTGTAGAGAAAAGACCCCTACTCTCCTCCTGCTCCCTCCGCTATCCTTTCACTTTCAACCCCCTTCTTCTCTCTCCCCCCTCCATCCTTCTCCCTTACCATGCTGTACTCAACCTATACCTCCCTGGGTTTGGTCCCCCCTCCTCCTCTTTCCTTAAATCTCTAACCAACTGTTATATTATAGGAGGCATCTCTTCTATACCTGCTGTATTGATTACATTTACCTCAGGGGACTCATGCTGTACTTCTCCTTTTGTGATTGACTGACTTAGCATAATTTCCTCCAGGTCTTCCTATGAGAAGATGTGTTTCATGTGCTCACCATTGCTTTTTAGTGAAGCCTAGTACTCCATGGTGTGCATGTGTCAGAGTTTGCTGAACCACTTGTCCACTGATGGAAATTTAAATTGTTTCCAACTCTTTGCGATAATGAATTGCGCTGCAATAAACATTGGCACGCACACCACTAGCCTTGATTTATTTCTTACCTCTTCTGGGTATATACCCAGGAGAGGGATAACTGCGTTATAAGGTAGCTAAATTTCCATTTCGTTAGGTATCGCCAGACTGCTTTCCATAGTGGCTGTACATATCTACAGGACCACCAGCAATGTAGAAGTGTTTCTATTTCACCACATCCCCTCCAACATTTATTGCTCTCTGATTTTCTGATTTGGGCTAACCTCAAATGTGTTATTGTTGGTTTTTGTTTGTTTGTTTTGCTTTGTTTTTTGGGCATCACTGCTCTCTGGTGGTGGGAGTAGGAGGCCCGGCCCCACTGCTGGAATTGAACCTCCGTCCCAGTGGTCCGCAGTCC
Organism: Nesogale talazaci; assembly: GCA_004026705.1. NCBI lineage: Eukaryota > Metazoa > Chordata > Mammalia > Afrosoricida > Tenrecidae > Nesogale > Nesogale talazaci. Next base: position 13,243 of record PVJH01041479.1, on the reverse strand, counting down.
CGCGCACAACCACTACGCCACCAGGGCTCAGCCCACCTCAAAGGTGTTAGATGGTATCTTATAGTTTTTTTTGAGCAGCATTTCTCTGATGGCTAATGATTGGGAGCATTTTCTCATATGTTTTTTGACAATATGGGTCTCCTCCCTAGTGAAGCTTCTTCTTAATTCTTTTACCCATTTCTTCAAAGAGTTAACTGATTTCCTCTTTTTGTAGGCAAGGAAGGTATTATAGATTTTCATAATAAGCCCTTTGTCTGTTGTGTCATTGTTAAAAATCCTCTCCCAATCTGTGGGTTCCCTGGTTACCCTCTTGGTAAAGTCTTGTGATGAACACAGGTGTTTTATCCTTAGTAAGTCCCATTTGTCAATTTCAGATTCTCCTGTGTGTGTACCCTTCCCTTTTGCAACCAGCCTTTGTATTCTGTGGGCCAAGGTTCTTAGATTTTTTCCCCTATTCTTTCACTAATGGTCCTGATGGTTTGGGGTTTTGCTTCTAGGTCCATGATCCACCCTGAGTTTGTTCTTGTGCATGGAGTGAGGTCGAGATCCTGTTTCATTTTTCTACACGTGGATTTCCATTGTTTCCAGCTAGATTTGTTAAATAGAGCACCACCTTCCCACTTGATGCTTTTGGGGCCCTTGTCAAAAATCAGTTTTTTATATGCAAATGGTTTCATTTCTGGGTTTTCTATTCTTTTCCATTGGTCTGTGTATCTGTCATGCCAATACCATGCTGTTTTGACCACTGTGGCTTTGTAATAGGTCTAAAAGTCAGGTAAAGCAAGCCCTCCGACTGTGCTCTTCTCCTTGAGGAGATCTTTGCTAATTCTGGGCTTTTTCCCTCTCCATATGAAGTTGGTGGTCAGTTTTTCCAGTTCTCTGAAGAAGGTTGTTGGTATTTGCATTGGGATAGCATTAAACTTATAAAGCGCCCTGGGTAGGACAGACATCTTTACTATATTGAGTCTCCCAATCCATGAGCATGGGATATTCCTCCATTTGTGAAGGTTGCTTTTGGTTTCCTGTAGTAGGGTTTTGTAGTTTTCCTTGTATAGGTCTTTTGGGTTTTTTTGGTTAGAAATATCCCTAGATATTTTCATTTATTTTTAGCTATTGTGAATGGTACTGCCTTCCTGATCTCCTCTTCTGTGATCTTGTCAGATGTATACAGCAAACCAATTGACTTCTGTTTGCTAATCTTGTATCCTGCCACTCCTCCATATTCCCCCATCACTTTAGTACTCGGGTTGTGGAGCTTTTGGGAGCTTTTGTGTCATCAGTGAATAATGATAATTTCACCTCCTCCTCTCGCAGTTGGATACCTTTGATGTCTTTTTGTTGGCTTATGTTATTAGCTAGGACATCCAGTACTATATAGAATAGCATCCTTGTCTAGTCCCCCTTTTCAGTAGGATCAATTTAGTCTTTTCTCCGTTGACCATGTTAACTGTTGGCCTTTCATAATTAACTTGTATTAACTTGAGAAACAGCCCTTCCGTTCTTGTCCTCCTGAGCATCTTAATTAGAAGAGGGTGCTGGGTATTGTCAAATGCTTTCTCTGCGACTATAGATATTATCATGTCATTCTTATGTTTTATCTTATCAATGTGGTGTATAGTATTGATGGATTTGCAGATGTTAAACCATCCCTGCATCCTTGGGATGAATCCTACCTGATCCTGATGGATTATGTGTTTTATATACTTTTGTATTCTATTGGCCAATATCTTGTTGAAGATTTTTGCAACCATGTTCATCAGAGATATCGATCTATAGTTCTCTATTCCTGTGGGATCTTTTCCCTGTTTGGGTATCAAAGTTATACTGGCTTCATAAAATGTGTTTGTGAATTTTCCATCCTTTTCTATGTGCTCAAAAACTTTGTGGAGGATTGGTGCCAGCTCTTCCCTGAAAGCTTTGTAGAATTCCCCTGTGAAGCCATCTGGTCCAGGAACTTTTTCTTTGCTGGTAGCTTCTTGATAATCACATCTATTTCTTCTCTTGTTATAGATTTGTTTAGGTTCTTAATCTCTGTCTGGGATAGTCTGGGGAGGGATTGTATTTCCAGGTATTTGTCCATGTCTTCCCCATTGTTGAACTCATTAGAGTAGAGTCTTTCATAGTATGTTGTGATTATCCTTTTAATCTCAGTAGGGTCTGTTGTGATTACCCCTGTCTCATTCCTCGTCCTATCTATTGTTGTACGCTCTTTCCTTGCTTTGATTAGTTTTGCTAGCGGTGTGTCGATTCTATTGATCCTTTCAAAGAACCAGCTGTTTGCACATTGATCTTCTGCATTGTTCTTTTATCTTCCCATTGGTTCAACTCTGCCCTGATTTTTGTTATTTCTTTTCTTTTGCTGTTGAAGAGATTATTCTGTTGACTGTGTTATAATTGTTGGAGTTTTAATGAGAGCTTATCCATCATAGGTCTCTCTTCCTTTTTCATATATGCACCTATTGCAATCAAGTTACCGCTGATGACTGCTTTCACTGTCTCCAAAAGGTTTTGTTAGGAGATGTTTTCATTCTCATTAACTTCTAGAAACTTTATTTTATCTCCCCTCTGATCTGGGTCTGTGCCCACTCATGCCACAGAAACTCATTATTCATCCTCCCTTGCTTTTCTGGTTGTCCTTTTATTGGTCTCCAGCTTTATGGCATGGTGATCAGAGAAGGACGACATGACACTTCTTAACAGTAGCAAAATGACAGTGATAAAGTAGCAACAAAAATCATTTCACTGTTGGGGGTCCCCGCCCCATCAGGCGCTGTATGCCAGGGTCGCAGCAGCATAAGCAAGGTTGAGAATGCTGCCTTGGGTGTTGGGGGAGGAGGCCTGGTGGTCGTGCTTACCCATTGAACGGTCAACTGCAGTTTGATCCGCAGGCAAAGATGAGGCTTTGAGTTTCCATAAAGAGTTGCAACCTTGGAATTCCACCGGGGGCCTTTCTGCCCTGTCCCCTCGGCTGGCTCTGGTCATTAAGGAGTAGGTATGTGGCAGTGGGTGACACGGGAGGCCGAGAGATGGCTACTTCCCCATGAGACTCTTGCCATCAGCTGGCTCCTCTTCTGTAGCTGCTGTCCCAAAGAGAGGTGCTTTCTGCGCCTTCTGCAGTGAGGTCTCTGCTGATAAGGCCATCGGTGCTCCAGGCCAAGTCTCATTCCCCCAGGAAGGCCTCGCATTCCACATCCCTGCCTGGGTCCAGCCAGCCAAGAGCAGAGCAGTTATCAACTGTGCACCATGGACAGCCATCCTCCCCACCCCCAGGCCCTGCCATAAAACGAACACAGACCTTTAGCCTTTGCATTGGGGTTCAAAGCTAAGCCCTTCACTCAAGCTTGCCCAATCAGTCAACCACTCCCTGGACCCGGCTGTCAGGCCCCCGGCTCTAAGTCCAGCCTAGGGCCAGAGCGGAGGATAATAGGCTCCCTCCACCCTGAGGACACAGCACCTTGAGCAGGGCCCAGGTAAGGTCAGAGGTGGGGCTGAGGGGATGGAGCCCTGCGAATTCTAGATGGAACGAACAGGGGGCCCCAAACGGAGTTCCGCAGAGCATGTTCTGTAAGGCAGCCCCAGACACGGCAGGACTTGGAGGATACGCAGGCGAGTTTCTGCATGCCAAGAACCAGGAGGACCGCAGCGGACCGATGACGTAACCTTTTGAGGTTTGGAAATTGGTGACCCTGACCGAGCTGAACCGCGTGCCCTGTTTGGTGAGTATGAACGTGGTCCTCGGGGCAGCCCCACTGGGGCCAGAACAGCAGAAGCACCCACACCCGCAGATGCGCATTCCTCCCGGGAAACACCTCCAATCCGCGCACTCGTGGTCGCAGGCTGGATCGCGGCTCGGTGCGAGCTTGCAGGCGTCAGTCAGGTCTGAATTGTAAACCAGCAGGTGTGGCCACAGACTGACGTCAGCACCGGGGTGGGGCACAGTGGGTTTTTTCTTTCTTAATTGTGTGATACATACTGCTGCCAGCCACGGATTCTGGGCCCCTCCTAGTTCACACGCCCTGAATCTTCCACTACAAACTTGTCTGACCCACAATCTTGCTACGCTCACCGAGGTCAGAACCAGCCTTCCATTCATTGGTCCCGGCCAACACCCGCACAGCCACGACCCACAACAAGCTCTCGGTTCAAGATATCCGTCTGGAAGGGGCTCCGGCCCCTCCTGGATGATTCCTGGGTGGCGCTGAGGGCTCTGGGCTCAGCGACTCTCACAAAGCCGGGCACGGAGGCGCCTTGGTCCCAGCGAGCTGACTGACATCCAGGAGTCAGAAGCGCCGCCGTGAGGGGCCGGTGGAGTGTACAGTGCCTAAGAAGAAAGCTTGGGTGACCGGCCTCCGACTCTCCACAGCCGTGAAAGTTTTAGGAGCTCTGGGGGTCTCGCGGTTATGAGTTGGCTGTGATCCGAGAGATGGCAGTTCAAAACGCCAGTCGCTCCGAGAGGAAAGACTGGGCTTTCAACTTCCGTCAATAGAGACAGTCTCAGACACTCCTGTCAGGCCTGTCAGACACACACTCAGGCCTGTCCTGGGGGTCCCTGGGACTCAGCAGTGACAAGAGGGCAGCTCCCCCCTAATGGGTGGGGTCCCGTGAGCTGGAATTGATCGTTGTTTAGGCTGGGTCTCCCCATTGCCTCTCTTGCTCCACCACCATCGCAGGTACAGATTTCGTTTTAAAAAGTGAATGGGGGTGGGGATGGGTGAAGGGAGTCATGTCACTCTTCATTCAAGTCCCCTTCTGGGCCTCCCCCCACCCCCACCCCCTGTCCACCTCCCCCCACCCACAGTCTTTACAGTGCTCCCCAGAAGGCCTACACAATCACAGTCTGGGGGCCCTGGCCCCACACTCCCCTGGGCCTCCTCTCCAACCCCTCCCCTGGGAAGCTCCCGAACTCCAGGGCCACCCCCCCACCTGGCCAATTAGTTCTTTTTAACCAGGTCACCCCCATGGCGGCCTCAGGGCCTGGGCACTGATTGTTTTCTTTATCGGAAGCACGCTTTCCTTCTTCCCCACAAAGCCCCCATAGTTCTCTGTGGTGGTTTGAAAATACCTTCACAAACTCGTTGACATTCTTTCCTTAAAGAAGTCCCTGTCTTCTCTCCAGCTGGTACCTACTGGGGAGAGGCCAACTGGGCCCCGGGGTTTCCAAGGCTGCACATCTTTACCGCAGCAGGAACCCTCATGTTGCCCCCCGGGATGCAGATGTGGGTTCTCATGCCTGATCTTTGGTGAGCGGCCCACTATGTACTCCCACCCCTGAGGTGTGGCTGGATTTAGTGATTCACCTCTAAGGATAGTGGAGACAGGAGGCTGTGTTCACAGGAGGCCCAGTTCACCAGGCACAGGCACCCAGCAGCACTGGCCTGAGGACTCTCAGGTAGCTTTATGCCAAGGTCCATGTGGTGGGAAACATCCCTGAGGGAGCCACCCTGGATCCCCCAAACCTCCTCAAGCCTCCAGATGGGAACTCCACCCAGATCGCCAGGCACCAGGAGAGCCAATGGACCTTGATGGCTTTGAAAGGTGCTAAATGGAAAAACACACTATGCAAGAAGAGATCATTGATATATTTGCTGCTTCAAGTCTTTCAAGGCTTGGCCGTGAGGTCACAATGAGGCATTGGTTCCTTGCTCTCAAGGCCATTCCCACTCCTCATGGCCCGTGTGCTCTGGAGAATGCTCCACAGGGAGTTCTTGTCGGAACCTTCATGGAAGGAGAGCTTTCTTCGGCAGCATCCCTGGGTGGATTCGAACTGTCCACCTTGAGGTTAGCCCAATGCAGGCCACCATATCGTCAATTCTGTCTCATGGCAGCTCTATAAGGCAGGGTAGAACTTCTCTTGTGAGTCTGAGACTGCAGCTCTGACCCAGAGTAGTAAGCTCATGTTTCTCCCTGCGAAGGGCTGGCGGTCTTGAACCCGTGACCTTGAGGTTAGCAGCCCAAGGAATTAGCCTGACTTCACTAGTTCACAGGGACCCCTCATTTCAAATATAATAATTGCTAGAGGACATTGATTACATCTTAAAAGGGAATGCAAAGACACAGATACATGGTCTAGAAGAAGGCGGCCCCCACCAACACGAGGTTGAAACAGCATCTGAGTGTGCATTGAGATACTAAGCTTGAAAAGAGGCCAGACGGGTCACAGAAGCATGGCTCGTGTCAGGTCACTGCATGTTGTTGTAGGTGGGACCACAGAGCAAGGAGCAAGACGTGGACATCGTTATGCAGAAGGGCTTAGGAGATTGGCCCCGGGCCTTCCAACCAACACAGGGCAAGAGTGATAGGGCATGACACATGACAGGAACAGGCCCCAGTATGGGGGGGTGGGGCGATGGGGGGGGTGGGGCTCCTTCAAGGACACAGCCAGCAAGCCCCTACAGGAAAGACTGCCCCTCCCTGGACTGACCAGCATGGGAGGAGGCAGTTCACTCCCCAAAACATTCTGCCTGAGGCCACCATGCTTGGCCTCCTCTGCTAAGGATCCAAGAGCACTCAGAGGAGTGGGGGTTGCCTCGTGGACTTGGGGCTGTCACTGCCATCTGTAGCCTTTTGCAAACCAGGGTGTGCAGAATTCAACAGAAGAACAGATCCTTGGCATCAACGAGGGACTGCCTCCCTGAGCCACCCTGCTGACTGAGTCTATCCGATGAACCAACTGCCCTCGTGTGTGTCCTGATGGACTCACATTAACTCTAGAAGGAGTTTGTGAGACTGAAAGTATGGACACACAGCCTCACCTTTCCCCTGTGGAGCAGTTGGTGTGTTTGAACCGCTGACCCAGTGATTGGCAGTCCAAAACACATCAGGGATTTCTCCAGCATGGGTTAATTCGAGGCCCCCTCCCTCCAGCCATTAAGATGCATAATTTACACATTTTTTAGTACCTTTTCCTGTCTCAGAATGTCAGTTCCTCGAGGACAAAGCATGCTGTTTAGTGACCTGACCCAATGTGAGTGCTGCGTAAATGTTTGCTGTGTCAGTGAGTGCCCTCCCCGGTGTTACCCTGCCACACATGCTTGCTGACTTCCGCATCCCTCCAGTTTGAAACATCTTGTCCTGCTGGTACTTTTTCTAAGACTCCAGTCCAGGCTTCTCTGTTCTCCCACCGCCACACAGGCTACAAGTGACCAGGCAGCATTCAGATGGTGACAAGGTCTCTCCATCTCTTTCCTAAGAGAGGGTGTGCTTCGGAGACAACCACCCAGAAGTCTTTCAGACATGACTGATGGTAGGTTTCCTAAGAGTTCGATTCAGTCAAACAGGCTCCGAGAGAAACAAACAGAGCGGGAGGCAGATAGCCCAAATGGAAGCTAATCTGATTGTCTCCCGTGCCAGCACATTCAAACTTGTCATGTGTGGCGGGCCCACGGTCATGTGGCCCCACAGCGGCAGCTGTATCAACAGGTTCCTTGCAGGTCTGCAAGGGGGGGTGGGGGGTGGGGAGGGCGAGGCTGGGTTTCAAAGCAGGGCGGAGGAAAGAAGGAGCAGGGCAGGAGCTGGAACCCCTGGCTGCCAGGTCTAGGTCAGTGGACAGATCTTAGAGTTGAGAGCCATGTTCTTAGAAAGCAAACCAAGGGAGTGTGGTGCCCAGGCCTCTGCCCACTGGTGCACGGCCCATACTGCAGGTTATCTGCTCTGTGAGTGGGTCTATATTGGTGCCCTTTCATCAGTGGAACTGCTAGATTCCTCAGGTGAGAAATACCTCCATCCGTGGCTTCACACGAGAAAGAAATTCATGCCGAAGCCTGGTGGGTTTTTATAAGGGAGGGAAGTTTTACAGTTAACAGAACACGCCCCCCCTACCCCCCACGGGGTGACCTGAGGCCAGAGGAAACCAGCATGGAAGGCAGTGGAAGGAGAAGAGCAGCAGAAAAGAGGGGGTGGTCTCTCGGTTCCGGTCTTTTGGGACCTTTTGGCTGGGAGGCATGGTGGACTCCATGGGATGAATTAAGCCCACCTGGCCTAGACTGGGCCAATCCAGGTGTATCCCGTCATGGCTGGAGACCTGAATTGGCACATGCCCCGTGGACACCCCGGTCCCCGTACTGCTGTCTAACAGAACAGGTCCCACAGCCCTGGTCCGGTGAAGGCAGCACCACACCCCGGAGTGCGTGAAGAACTGAGTCGTGAGGCCCTGGGCCCACCCTGTGAGACCCTGGAACCCCAGGCAGCTCCTTCCCACACTGTGTCTCTTCAGCTTTAGCTTCTGGAGTTTGGGGGCCTCTTCGCCCCTCAGCCTCTCCGGCATCCTGGGCCAACCTGGCCTCTGCCTGGCATGACCAGGAATTACAAAGCTCTTTAGTTCTACCCGTGACTGGCTAGAGGCTCCCCCACGCCACCAGTAAGCTTCAGCCCAGAGACTACTCAGCTCTTTCCCTCCACACGTGAGCAAGCCTAGGCCAGGGGACAAGGGGTTCACTCCACCAGGATGTCTCTTCCTGAGGGCATGGAGCTCTCTCTCTCTCTCTCTCTCTCTCTCTCTCTCTCTCTCTCGGCTCCACTCCCTTCCCCTCTGTAGCTGGTCTCCTGGTTCTGCTCTTGGCAGCTCTCTGCTGCTGCTTCTCACCAGCTCCTCATCCCTGGGTTAATAGCTCACCTCACTCCCTTCTGGGCCATCGCTTAAATTGTTCACAACTCCCCCCGCAAGTCTTTTGAAGGCTTGAAGGTAGAGGTACAGTGAGTGATTGCCCCAAACCCAAGGCTCGGTTTCATTCTCAGCCTGAAATAGTCCTCGTGCCATCTTGGGTAGTCCGGACCCTCCACTGCCAAGAGGACGCCCCCAGGAGCTGGCGGGGGGGGGGTGGGGGTGGCAGTAACCCAGAGCATTCTCCTGGGTGACCCCAGAGGGCAGGGAGGAGCAGGTTGCATATAGAACTGACACGCAGGCTGAGCCCTGGTGGTGTAGTGGTTGTACGCGGGACTGCAGCCCACTGGCTTGGCGGTTCGAATCCAGCAGCAGCTCTCCAGGAGCAAGGCTAGGCCTCCTACTCCCACCAGAGGGCAGTGATGCCAAAAAAACCCCAAACAAACCAAAACCAGTCAGACAGACAAGCAGCCGAGACCCGACCCCGAGCATAAAGGTGGGCCGGAGGGAGTTCCCCCTCCTAACCAAGATCTCCACTTCCTTTCTCCCCCCAATTCAGGCCTGAAGAATCCACTCTTCTCACTCTTCAGCACCCAACTTTGGACAGAGTGTTTTTTTTTTTTTTACAAAGTCACTGTTTACATTTTATCTTCTTTCTTCAAAGACCCAAACCACTCGAGACTCAGTATATCCAGAAAACCCACCCCACCCCACAACGCTGTGAGACACAGTAAGCGTACAGGATGGGGCAGAACTGCTCCTGTGGGTTCTGAAGATTGTAACTCTTTATGGGAGGAGAGAGCCTCGTCTTTTCCCTGTCCAGTAGCGGGTGGTTTCAAACTGCCGGCCTGACGGATAGCAGCCCAGCTACATCTGGAAAGCTCCCTCAGCTGTCTATAAAGGGCACGTGGTGCCAGGCTCTTTGCACTGGGTCAGACACAGCTTTGATCGTATGTCAGTCTGTTTCTCCTCCCTCTTCTCTCTCTACTGCATAGGCCCCAACCTATTTTTCCTCACAAATATATTCTTGTGCTGATTTCCCACTTAAGACAGGATTTTTATTTATCTATTTTTCTTTTCTTTTAAAAATGATTTTATTGGGGCTCATACAACTCTTCTCACCATCCATCCATCCATCATCCATCCATGCATCTATGCATCCGTTGTGTCAAGCACATTTTTACATGTGTTGCAATCTTCAGTCTCAAAATATTTACCTTCTACTGGAGCCCTTGGTATCAGCTCCTCATTTTTCCTCATCCCTCCCTCCCCCTGATAATTTATAAATCATTATTTTTCCATGTCTTACACTGATCGATGGCTCCCTTCCTCCACTTTTCTGTTGTCCGTTCCCAGGGAGGGGATTATATGTAGATCCTTGTAATCCATTCCCTCTTTCTCCTCCACCTTCTGTCCACCCTCCCTGTATCTTACCACTGGTCTTAAAGGGTTCATTTGTAGGGCAGGCTTTTTACTTGTAGGCACTGTCAAACTCTTCCAGGCTCTGCCCACTAACTACCCAATCCTACAATCACCCCCACATTCTGGGGGGTTGAGTCACAGCCCACCCCTCCAAAACCAAATGGTGTCTACGTTACCTAGTGCTGCAGGGTCAGAAATGCTGTGAGTAGCTTGCTTTAACAAAGAGACATCTTCGGCTGAACCCCGGTGGCGTAGTGGTTGAGTGCAGGACTGCGGCCCCCTGACTTGGTGGTTCAAATCCAGTAGCAGCTCTCCAGGAGCAAGGCTGGGCCTCCCACTCCCACCAGAGGGCGGTGATACCCAACAAAAACAAATAAACAAAGGGACGTCTGCTCTCACAGATTAGAAGGCAGGGCACCAGTTCTGGGGGTAGGTGCACTCTGTCTATCTCTGGGGGAAGAGAGGCTTGTCTCCTTCAGCCTGGGTGTGGCTGACATTCCTTGGATATCCACACATGTCATGGCATCGGTCTCCAGCATAGGGCCCCCAGACCCAAAAAGCGTGCTTCACTCCTGGCTTTTCTTGGTTGTTTTCATGGCTTCTCTCCCCTTTTATCTCTTGTCAGAGAAACGGTGATGCAGATCACAGCACACCACGGGGAACTCCTCTCAGGTTGGTTCAGGGCTATGACCAGAGCAGGCCTGTTGCCTCCTGTCCTAGTCCTCTTACCACCGAGCATCATGGTCCAGCCATGGGCCGGCATCCATTTGGGGACACAATACCAGCCACCAGTTCTCTTCCTGGTATCTGAAGGCGGTGTCTGGACCCTTAGGGTGTGTTTCTCTGGGTAACACAGCCCTCGAAGCTCCCAATGGAAGAACCTTTGCCTCTTGGTGTCTTGGTTTCTTCCACTACACCGTGACATTTCCGAGGTCCCCTGCCTTTCCCCTTCCGGTTCCAACCTACTCCATCCGAGCTGAACCTTGGCAAGTCACACAAAACCTGACACAGGCAGAGGGAACCGTGCCTCCCAGGATGTGTCCTGCGTCCAATGGTGCCCCCCCTCTTCCAATACACACCCATTTTAAAAGAAACTGAATCAACATTAGAATGGGTTAAAAGGGAGATCAAATGATAATGTATTACTTTTTAAAAAATCATTCTATTGAGGGCTCAGACAACTCATCACGATCAATACATACATCAATTGTATGCAGACCACATTTGCACATTTGTTGCCATCATCATTCTCGAACCTTCTTCTGTCTACTTAGGCCCCGGGTATCAGCTCCCCATAGACACCCATGTAGGATCTGTGAAGAGGACCTTCTTTAGAAAGAAGATCTTTGCAGATGCCATCAAGTTAAAATGATATCATGTGGGCTTAGGGTGGGCCCAAGAATCCAAGTGAAAGCAAAAATCTGTCTCAAGCCAAGGCATTGTCAACCCTCCCCTCTGTAGGTGAACGTCGGACAACGAGCAAGGCAGGCTGCAAAAGACAGGTGGCATTTGGATTCACCGGCTGACAAAGGAAACACTGAAAGGACCATGGGTGAGCAGAAGTACGATCCTCTCTGGACTGCCCACCGTACTTCTGAAAAGCACAAGCAAGACTTTGTCTTATGTACTGTGGACATGGTGTCAGGAAAGACCCGTCCCCGGGAAAGGACACCATGCTTAGTCATGGTCACCCTAGAGGACGGAGAAGAACTGCCCCGGTTTCCCAGACGGTGACCCTTTACCGGAGCAAAAAGCTCCTGCAGACAGGCTGGTGGTTTCAACTGCTGACTCTGCAGTTTGCACCTCACAGTTACTCAGTGCTCCCCGGCCGGCCAGGCTTCACTGGGAGAGGGCCTGTGATGGGCTGACTTATAGTTCAGCAATGGGCTCAAACATCCCCAAAATGATGAGGACCGTGAAAGATTGGACAGTGCTGTCTGTTCTCTTCATCAGCAACAGCAAGAACAACTTATACATACAGGTTGGTGGCCGCAAGCTAACAAGTCCAGACTTAATCAGGAATAAAATTAGGAAGGAAATCTGCACTCTAAAAGGGTTAATGGAACAGATTGAACTCCTGCCTGGATTTGGAGTAGGGTGGACAGGAAACAGGGGGAAGGAACCGGAGGGTGGGAGGGAGTCCCCTCTGCTCGGGCTGAGTGAGCCCTTGACTCACCTTCCACGGTGCCCTGAGCTCTGAGGTGGAAGCTGGCACGGTTGGCTCCTGTCACGTGCCACGGGGCAGGTTACAAATAGCATGGGATTAGCAACCCCCCTTTGGGAACTCCTGGTTCAAGGGCAGGGAAAGTTACCAGTTTAATTCCGAGGGATGGTCAGTGGTGGGGAACCCTGAAGGGGTTCCATGGCGGCGCCCCTGTATGTGAGTATGCACGGGGCAAAAGCAGCCCGGCCCCAGGCCTGCGGAGGGCCTGCCTGTCTGCGAGGACGAGATGCCAGGCGGATGCCTGCGTGGCTTGGAGGAAGAACCCCAACTCACATCCGGATGGAGCGCAAGCTCCCGGGACCCGGCGTCTCCGTGGCTAGTTGTCCGGGAACTCGTGACCTCGTGCGCCTGCTCTAGTGACCCCTGTTAAGGGCTCCCAAGAAGACTGAGTATCGGGCACAGGGAGTATCTGTGCCTGGCCCACGGAGAGACCCGCTGTGCCTCAGCCTAGCAGAAGAGGGGGCAGGGTCACTCCTGCATATTCCCTTCCTGTTACCCTTTCCTACCTCCCCTGAATGCAAGGCCCTGGGAACCAGGACACCTCCACCCCCGCTCCTCCCACCCCCCACCCCCACCCCCGTCCGCCGCCTGGACCGGGACAGAGCAGTTCAGGCATCCAAAAGAATCTTTATACTTGGGGTGGGGGCACGGGGGGGGGGAACAGAAGGGGGGGAAAGGGAGGTAGACTCAGACCCCCGACCCTCGTGGTCTGGGATCCAGAAGTGTCCACGTCTCCCAGAGCTGAGCCCCGAAGTCGCCCTGGCTCCCCACTGCTGCGCGGGGCGCACCGCCGACCCCCGAAGGCGACACCCAGAGTCAACTAGCTCCCACCGGTCTGCCCTGCCCGGCCCTACCCTGCCCTGCCCTGCCCCGTCCGCCTCCCGCCTCGGCCGCACCGCCCGGCGCCGCCCCTTCTCCGAGAAGTCCGGGTCCGCCCCTCCCGCTCGGCGCGCAGGTGGCTCGGTGCGGGCGCGCCCGGAGGACGCGCGGGCGGCGGC
>PVJH01041478.1:0-14945 GCA_004026705.1 Nesogale talazaci | reverse complement strand
GATGTAACTGCCACAAATAACAGTGTTGAAAAATTCTGAGGGCACCAACCCAAGGATAGGGGACACAGAGGATGTGGGGATGATCCAATAGTATCACTGATTATCACTCACAAGGTGGTGTTAGAAAAAAAGGAGAAAAAATAAAAGCCTCCGGTTGCAACCCTTGGTGGCTCTGTGGGCAAAGTCATGAAAGATGCCGGAAGCATCAAAAGAAAATGAATTCCCATCCACTGTCGGCAGTCAGCCACGTCAGGAGGCAGCCAGGGGTCAAGAACCGATGGCATTGAAGGAAGACAGCCAAGCTGGGCCGAATGCGCCGGGGGAAAACAAATCCCCTGGAATCACCTGGCTGCCAGGAGAAACGCTGGGACAAACGGACGCGTCTCCAGAAGCACTCTCTGGTCGGTGCCAAGTCATTTGGGAAGCCGCTACCGGCCAGCTGGCGGGGAGAGATGGGTCTCTCTACCCCTTCCAAGAAAGCTGACTGAAGAGAGCTGGCCTGACAGGATGTCGAGATTATAGAGCAGCCGCATCAACATGGCAGGCAAGTGAAATCACGCTGGTGATGATCCCTGGGTCGCCGCTGTGGGACATGGAGAGGGAGCCACTAGGGATTCCTGATAGGACGTTCAGGGAGAGACATCATCGCTGGTCCCAGGTGGGTCTTGGCTGAAGGCAGAGGACACCAGAGAGCTGTTTGCCTGGGTCTCATCGACTGGGCAAAGGCATTCGACGATGTGGACCACCCCACAGCGTGAATGACATGGTGAAGCATGGGAAACCCAGACCGCTTCACAGTGCTCCCCCGAAAGCTGTTCACAGCCCGGGGGTGCTGTTTGAAGGGACGGAGGGAGAGATGGGTGTCTCCTTTTGCCGCAGTTATTCTGTGTGTTGAGCACTGGGGTCTGAGAGGCTGGACTCCATCAACTTCCAACCCCAACGTTCTCTGCCCTCCAGGAAATTCTGACTCACAGTGACCTTACAGGACAGGATAGGCTTGTCCCTGTGGGTTCCTGAGTCTGCAACTCTTTACGGCCATCCACAGCCTCATCTTTCCCCCACAGAGCAGCTGGTGGTTTCGAACTGCCGACCTTGTGGCCAGCAGCCCAACTCGTAGCTCCCCACACCACCAGGCTCCTCAGGACGAGGCGAAGACCCAGCAACCACTTTGGATATGCCCTTGGGCACCTGACCGGCTGAAAGCAACGAGCACCGGAAGCCCCTGTTAATGCAGAGCAAGGGCGGCAGCCTTCACTTGGGCTTCAGTGTCAGGGAGCCCCGAACCCGCCCAGCTGATCCAGAGACACGGAGAAAAGATGGAAGCTGTCAGGATCAGCCACCAGTGCGCATGGAAGCTGCGGGCAAACAATTAAAGAGCATGTTGCCTTGGGCACGTCTGCTACAAACATCTCCTTAGGCTATGAAAAAGCCAAGCTGTCTCTTTGATGATGAGCGGGCACTGGACCCAAGCCAAGGCATCTTTTCATCAACATCTGCAGGCCACAGCTGGACAGCAAAGGACAGTGATGCATGCAAACCGTGGGGCTGGCGGAGAGCACCAAGAACAGTGCGGCAGGCCGGAGGGTGAGCACGTCTGTCTGTCTGTCTGTCTCAGCCAAAATTCTGCCAGGACACATGCCTCAGAAACCCAGAGGGCCAGACTTTTTCTCACGTCTAGGGACACGAAGTCAGGGGAGACCAGTTCCTGGAGAAGGACTCCAGGCTTGGTCAAGCAGAGGGGCTACCCAAAAAAGAGAGAGAGGCACCAGACGAGATAAGGGGACATGGTAGTTGCAGCGCTGGCTCAGACGGAGGTGGTGAGGCAGGCCCAGGACCGCACACTGCTGTCTGCTGTTACCCATAAAACAGTCCATGGTGTTCAACAAAGAACCCTCTCCATGGACACGTGTGTGCTAGTCACCAGGACCGCCATGGTGTGTGATAGGGACAGCAGACCTCACCTCCAGTGGAAATGTACCGCTACATGACAGAGCGATGGCAATCTCATGTGCTATGCTTGTGATGGGGGTCGGAGAATGGCAGACTCAGCCCTGACACCATGTCCTGGCACATGCAGACAGGTGCAGGATATGGCCTGTTCCCCCCAGGCCCAGAGGACTCCCTGCTACTCTGCACCATCAGGTCCCCGGGAACAGGTGTGGGCAGCGTTAAGAAGCAGAGAGAGCTGCGGAAACCACTGCCAAGGTCCATGAAGACTGGCCTCGTACCAGGAGGCGGTGTCCCTCTTGCTGTCCGCTGTTCCTTCGGTCAGCACCTGCCCATGACTTGAGGCAGGACAGCACAGAGAGGCCCTGCATCTTGGCCATTCTGGTGCAGGCAGCCGCCATGGTCCTCGGGTGCCTCACCAGGCCAACAGCGCCTTCTCTGGCATCGTGACAGGCATGCGCTGTCCTGGATGCAGCACGCAACTGGCGGGCACTCCCGGCTTCCTCTGCCCGCCCACCAGGCTTCCCGGGACAGCAAACTTGTGCTTCCACACGGAGCAACAGACAGGTAACGTCAGACACCTACGTGCAGATCTAAAATGGCAGTGGGAGTAGCATTCAGAGTAGAAGTGAGAATTTGTAAATCTGGCCGGTTTATTTTAAAATTAGGTTAAGCACAATTGGACTCAGAGAGAGGGGGTGGTGGGAGAGTTAAGAACCAGTGTAATCTAGTAAACGTGGTGTCTTTTACAGAGTGAAAACTAAAGGGAGACTGGCTGGCTCGGTGGGCTCAGTGATGGGCTGGGGATCTTGAAGTTGGAAGTTCAAGCCCACTCGCGACTCTTCGGGAGAAAGACAAGGCTGTCTGCTCCGGTAATGATTTCCCATCTCAGAAACCCTGTGGGAGCAGTCGTCCTGGGTGCCTAGGAGTTGGGGCCCATTCCATGGCAGTGGGTTTTGTTTTGCTTTGGTTTACAGAAGGATCTAAATAGGTAGATTAAAAAAAAAAAAAGCAGAAACATTTTCAAAGAGTGTATCCAGTTCCATCTACAGCGTACACCTGAGAGATGGCACCGCAGTGTCCAGTAAGGGACTCACTGGCTCAAGGAGACCCTGGTGGTTGATACAAGGGGAGAGTACTTGGTTGCTGGTTGGAAGGTTGGCGGTTCAACACTAGGCAGTACCCCATGGGAGAAGTTGCTGGCGATGGGCCCCCCTAATGCTGATGCATGTGGGGCAGTTCTCCTGTGTCACTGGGGGGTGCCTCAAGCCAGAGTCACGTCGGCTACATAAACAGTGACAGGGAGAGGCATGTACTTACTACCAGTCCCTGGGCAGCGCACCCAGTCGGAGCTGGTGCAGGTTGAATAGTCTGTACCCAGCCAGCAGCTCCGTGGGAGGGAGAGAACTCCCTGCCATCGAGGCCATGCCGACGCACAGCGATCCTACAGGACAGGATAGAACTGCCGCTGTGGGTTTCTGAGACGGCAGCTCTCCATGGGAGGGGAAAGACCCATCTCTCCCCGCAGGGCGGCTGGAGGCTTTGAACAGCTGAGTTTGCAGAGAGCGGCCCAGTGTGTACACCACCAGGGAGAGAGAACCCAGTGGTCCGCTCCCCTGAAGGCCAAAGCCCGGGCCACCCAATGGGCCTGTCCTCGTGTTACCCGGGCCGCTCTGGATTGACTTGGTGACACGTACCAGCAAGGGGAAGGACAGACGACACTGGGGCTCAACCTCACGACGCAGTCCACGGACATCGAAGACCAGAGCCCCGTGCCTGCGGAGACGGCCGCCGCCGCCCTCAGTTGATTGGGCCAGTGGCCCTGTAGCTGGGAGCGCCGCTGCCCGTGGTGGTTTCCAAGAACGACAACTTCATGGAAGCCGAGGACGACCACCTCTGGGTTCCTGGGCTGAACCACCCGTCCACGGGTTACCCACTAAATACCGCAGCAGCGCTCCTCAGCACGTGGGAAAACACCACGTGCACCCCTGCAGTGACTGACCACCAGGGAGGGAAGGCGGGAGGAGAAAGCTGGAGGTGCAGAAATGGAGCAGAGTAAGCAGGGTCTCCGGGAGGGTCAGCGAAGGAGGGAGTTACTAACACAGGGAGGGGACCAAGCCTGCACATCCTCTCTGGGCTCACTCTGTTGTATCGAAATGTACACAACGTTAAGGTCCTCTTCCGGGGAACACTTTACGTATAAAAGCAAGAATGGGGCTGAGCCCCGGTGGTGTAAGTGGTTGAGTGTGGGACTGCGGCCTGCGGGCTTGGCAGTTCAAATTCAGTGATGGCTCTCAGGAGCGGCCCTGGGTAGCGCCCACAATCACCAGAGGCAGTGATGCCCCCCCCTCCCCCCAGCAAAAAAAGCAAGAATGTCTATTACATGGTGCCATCACCACAGGGAACAGCAAGTCTATTAGAAAACCCCTTGATCAAGAATCGCAGTACAGTAGGACAGAATTCATAAATGATTTTTGGAAAAGTTCCACAAACGACAAAAGTTTCAAAATGCCCTCGAATTAAAAAAAAAACAAACCCAAACTATTAAAAGTATCATTCATGTGGGTTTTATTGCTATTGCCTACAGCCCTAGGAAGGGAATAATTCTGTCTTGGTCCATTAATCACACATATGAAGCCAAAACACTATCCTAGGGTAAGTCCAAAAATACAGCTACAGAATCACAGAAATCTTTTTGAAACAAAGTATCCACCTGTGATCTCTTGGCACACGTGACACACTTTCACCGCCATCCAATAGTCCTGATTCATGGAGACCCTACATCACCAGGACTCCAGCATGCCTGAGACAGGGGCCAGAAGAGTTAGCCTGCTGGGAATCAAACTTTGGAGATCTTGTCTGATAGGACTTAAGTTTGCTAAAACCCGCAGACTAGAACAGTTAAAAAAAAAATCCCCTTAGGCTGAGCCCCGGTGGCATAGTGGTTGTGTGCGAGCCTGCGGCCCAGTGGGATGGGGGTTCAATTCCAGCTCCATGGAGCAAAGGCTGGGCCTCCTACTCCCACCACCTGAGGGCAGTGATGCCAAAGAAAATCCCCTTAAACTTAATCAGTTTAAGAAGTTCTGTTCAGTTCTTAATCAGTAAGACAGTTCAAATTCAGCAGCTTTCATCAAACAAAATCTCTGGGCACCAGGGCTGTTTAGATATGCAGGGCAGCCTAAGACCTCAGGGAGTGACAGGCCCAAAGAGGCCTCCTGTTCCCTGCGATCTTCTGTCCCGTGGCTTGAAGACCTTTAGATCCATCGCAACAACCCGGTTAAACCTTCTCTCACCCTTGCCACATAGTTGAAGGCATATAGCATGCTTGAGCATGCTTGATTTTCACAGACTTTTTGAAGCCGTCTGGAAGTAGCAAACCCCACTGTTTCTGTCTGTCCAGCTCTTGCAGAGAGAAGCCCAGCATTTCTCGAGTGGAGCTGGTCTCTGCTTTGGCTGAGACCCAGTGACGGGACTCTCGGGCCATTGTTTGCTGGCAGCAGAGGTCTGCGTGTCTCCGAGTGGCGCTTCTGTCCCATCCCCCCTGGACCTCTACTTTGCCAAGCAGGACGTCTTTCTCCAGGGACTAGTCTCTCCTGATCACACGTCCGAGGTACGTGAGATGTAGTCTCACCACGCTCCAGGTAAGGAGCACCTGGCTGTTCTTCTTCCAGGGCAGATTTTGTCATTCTTCTGCCAGCATATGGTCCCGTCAACCATCATTGCCAACATCAAATTCCCCCGGGGATCCCTTAGTCATTGTCCAGCTTCCCCGTAAATATGAACACCCCACACCCAACTCAGTGCCCCCGAATCCGGGCCGACTCAGAGGGGCCCTTGTAGGGACCCCATAGGACAGGGTGGAAGGATCCTCTGAGCTTCCGAGGCTGTCACTCTTTATGGGAGTAGAAAGTCCCGCCTTTCTCCTGCAGAGTAACTGGCAGCTTTGAACTACTGACCTCGAGGTCCACAGTCCAGCACAGAACCACTCTGCCACCCCGGCTCTTTCCCAGACCCATGAGTGATTCAGAATCTGGTGCATCTGAGTCCTCCGACACCTGTGCTTTCCAAGGACAGAGAGAGGTCCTTTGCAGCAGGTCTGCTCAGTACAACACATCTCTCGACTTGGATCACACCAAATCAATTCCTTTGGCCACTTCAGTATTTTTCTCCACTTATCAGGTTTCAGGGGACAATCCAGGCATCCATCCTAAAGGCTGCATGTAGTCTTTGATCTTCACCAGTGGGTGCTTCAAGGGCTCTGTGCTTTCAGCATCCGTCGGTGCTTCAAGGTTGGGTCACCTGAATAGTGTGGGTTGTAAATAAGCCTCCCTCCAGTCCCGAGGTCACGTTCTTCTGATTTTCTGTCATCAAGTCTTTGCATATTGTGTTAATCCATATTGTGTTAATCTAGAGAAGCAAATCCAGAGACACTCATATGCATGTAAGGGAGAACGTTATATCAAAGGGCAACTGTCTATTGAGAAGACATCCCAGCCCAGTCCAGATCGTCTGTATGTCTGATACTAGCCTGGATGTCTAATACTAGTCCATAGATTCCTCTTTAGATGCACGCGGCACATGCAACGAGGCCAGATTCAGGAAGGACACAGACTGGTGGGTGGGTAGTCTTGTGGATCCAGTGGCAAGGGAAGGTTCTCAGTGCTGGCTGAGGTCTCCACGTGGCTCCTCCAGCTTCAGGGCTCTGACTTCCATCCACATGTGGCTTATCAACAGGAATGTGCAGCAGAGAGACAGTGTGTCCTGCCTTTAGGGAGGAAGACAGGAAGTTTCCAGAATCCTCATGAGGAGGTCGTGTCAGAAGGAGGCAACAATCAGGCTGTGACCTGATTGACAGGCTAGCCTCCACCCCTTCGCTCTTAATCTCCTGAAGTTGACACAGGATTAATGAACTACCACACACGTTTTCATTGTAACGCTGTACGTTCTCTTCTCCAGTGGAACTCTAAAATCATCCGTTCAGCTATTTCCCTTTTTTGTTTCTTCTGTTTGCTTTGGCCATTCTGCACTCAGAAGCATGTTTCAGAATCTCTTCTGTGACTCATTTTGGTCTTTTCTCTCTTCCCTCTCTTTTCAGAGACCTTTTGTCCTCTTCATGTATGATGCCTTTGAGATCATCCTACAACTTGTCTGTTGTAGGTAGCAGCATGCCCTGCATCAGATTTGGATGCTAGTGTGCCGTGCCTCAAATCTATTCTTGAGATGGTTTCTTAATTTAGGTAGGATATACACAGAGTTATACCTTGGGTCTTATGGACTTAATTATTAATTTTTCTCCAGCTTCAACTTGAACTTACATATGAACAATTGATGGTTTCTTCTACAGTGGGATCCTGATTGTTCATCATACCCCCCACACATATGGTAGATTTGATTCCTGAATAACCCATCGGGTGAGGTTCATGTCTAGTATATGTTGCTAGAAAGGGTATTTCTGGTGCATAGGACATTAGATTCGTGATCTTCAGTATTGTTTCTATCACCAAGGCCAGACTTCCCAACCAGTCATCCTTCTTCATTGTCTTCATTCTAATCACCAGTGGTTACCAAGGTGTTCTGTTGCGTGTTTGATCCACTTCAGACTGCCAAGCTGGTAAAATCTCCAGTTTTTTTCACCTTTGATGATCATGGTCGGTTAGTTAAATTTGAATAATGAGCTGGTCTTCCGTGCAGGCACCTGGATACTCTCTGATCACTAACAAAGCAGTTGCATTGTCATGATATCGGGGGGAAAATTCTTTAGAGTAACTTTGCTGGCCTTTTCCTTACCAAGGAAGGTTTCAATTTTTTAAGACCTTCTTGACAGCAACCAGTTGCTGCTCTGTGTCCTTCAAGAAAACCTATCGGGGTGACCTCTTCAGAATCCAGGAAGTCATCCTACACTTTGGAACTGGCCTGTGGCAATTATATAACCTCCTCTCAACCAAGATACAGGGAGCTACACCAGAGCCCTGGAGCCTGAGGAGCCATGTGGAGACCCCTGCCAGCCCTGAGATGCTTCCGCCGCCACTGGATCCACAAGACTTCCCACCTACTGGCCTGTGACCTTCCTGCATTCGGCATCAGTGTATGCGCTGTGTGAATCTGAAGAGGAATTTATAGATTGGTATCAGACATATGGGCTAATATTAGACTTACGAACTTGATCTGGACGGGACTGGGCTATTTTCTTAATATGCAATTACTCTTTTATATAAAACTCTTTCTTAGACACACGAGTGTCTCTGGGTTTGTTTCTCCAATCCACTCGGACTAACACATGGTCTTTGAGCCTGGAATTGAACTGACCCAGCGGGTCGCCTTGGAAATCAATGCTTTGCTTGGATCCTTTTTTGAAGGCTTCCTAATGGGACAAAGACAAGTGCATTACCAAAAGAACTTGTCTGTGGCCAGCCACTGAGCACAGAGACATGTGTAAGCACCTTTTTATTTGGAATGAACCCATGGACCTATGATCTGGAACCCCAGTAGCAATACTTTCCTGAGAATGTCATGTCTCCAAGGTCACTTCTCTGGAGATTAAAAATGGTGACCCACAGCCTTGGAGAACCCTGAAGAGCTAAGAACTGGAAATCAACTGTCTGCCATTATCATGTCCTCACATCCTGAGCGGATGCATGGGGGTGATAAGGGGCTCATTGGAGAATCTAAACTCTGGGGGTCAGCAACATCCACAGGTTTATCTCCCCCAGCTGGATGTTAGAAGAAAAGAAGATCGCATGATTAGGACAGAAAGCATGAGTCCAACCAAAATATTTACATACATCCTGGAGGCAGGCCACACCCAGAAAGAAGCGTCTGCTTTGACTGTTTGGTTGCTCCACACTGGAGTCTATCAGGGAGGGCGATGACATTATGTCGCACAACAGAGGAGCACCCAGTCCGGGTTCTGCCACACCACTGAGTGCCACAGCCCCGCCAAGTTGACATGCCACAGGGGCCGTCACAGTCCTCCCCACTAGTGGAGCACTCCTCTATCTCGAGATGAGAGTAGGGTTCCTTTTCTACCATGCCTGAGTCTGGCAATTCGAATGGACAGTGTGCCCCCCGCCTCCCCACTCCACCCCTACCTGTGTTCCTGTGACCCACTTCTAACGAGCTCCACGGTGCCGGCTTTAAAAGTTGGTTGCATGTTTCCAAGAGGCCCGTCGTGGGAGAATGGAGAGATCCGTCAACCATGGCAAAGTGGTTATGACAAGCTGGCCTTCGAGGAATAACTTCCCACTCCAATATTAAAGGTGTATAAATTATTCAGCTCCCTAGAAGAGGTTTTCACTGAAGTATTGAAAGTCATTACAGATCGCTTTTCATTTTGAAAGAACAGCTTCATTTGGAGAGAGAGACAGAGACAGAGACAGAGACAGAGAGGACCATCCCAACTTAAGGCTGAAAAAGTTTTCCCTTCGCACCCCATGTCTCCTGATCTCTGACTTCGGAGAAAGCACATTCCTTTCGAATGCCTGCCTGGCACTGGCACTTAGGCGGCCACAGCCACTTGGGCTTCAACATGGGGTTTACAACCTGTCTATGCAATTTTTCCCCTCCATCTGAGAAAAAGAATGTCCTCCATTCTTGTCAAGATGAGATGGCCCAAGGCAGTAAGCTAGCCCAGAGAATCTGGGAACCACGAGGACCTGGTCAAAGAGTGTGCTTGTCATTGTTACTGTCAGGGGTGGTCGGTCGAGTCAACTCCAATTCCCAGCAGCCTGGTGGGCAACAGAACAAGACACCACCTGCCCGTCCCATCCTCACCTACATGCTAGTGTGTAGCTCGAAGACATACGGTGAAGGGATACAGCGCACCGGCACACCTTTCCTGGCTCAAACCCACATGGCCTTCCCTGTGGGATGAGTATGCACACAGGTCCTGCATGAGAAAAATGGAGCGTTGGACTTGCCTTCGTTTCTTCAGCTTCCATGGGGAACTCATCTAGGCACAATTGCTGGGTTGCTCCTCAGTTGGCCTCTGGTCTGCTGTGGATGGATGATGTTGGGTTTCTCCATTATCTTCCCAACATAAAGTTGACTTGATTCCTTTGGGATTCAGCGGATAGGGACCACTGTTGTCATGTTCTTGAAAGGAAGGTCATCCCCGTGTTGTTGGGTGTGGCGGTCACATACTTGATGTCAATTTCATGATTGGGATGTAGAGGTGGAGTCTGGCCTGTCAATCTGGAGGTAGCCATTGAGTAGTCAATAAGGCCTCTGTGTGGGCATGGCTTTCTCTTGAGACTTCTGGGAAGTCTCGTGGTATTTCCCTCGTGGAGATGAAAAAACATTTTCCCCAGTTGTTGAGAGTCACTCTACAAGATAGCCACATCCGAGGAACTGGAAGAGCCAGAGGAGAAACCACATGGGTTTACCCTGATGGGACCAGACCTCTGAAGCCTGAAAAGCCACAGAGAGACCCCTGTCAGTGCTGAGATGTTTCTACTGCCAATAGATACTGCTGATGGACCCTAAACCCTGGAAACGAGCAGCCATGAAGGGACTCCTGCCAGATCCAGGACTCTGCACCGACTGGCCTGTGACTTCGTGAGTCAGAAGGAGACGTTATAGACTGGTATCAGACATATGGGCTAATATCACTTATGACTTTGAACTGGACTGGGTTGGGATGCTTTCTCAGTGTTCCATTCCTCTTGTCTATAAACCTTTCCCTTATATCCATATGCGTGTCTATGAATTTGTTTCTCTAGCCTACCCGGAATAACACACTGGGCTTGCACAGGTCTGTCATACAGTGTGCTTTGTTGCTTCTGTCACCAAGACCATGTGGCCCAACTCCCGCATCCCAAACACAAGTGGTGATGGGGTACCTCGATTGCATGTTTGATTATTTCCTGTCTGCAGAAGCGGGGACATTTCTCCCATTCATTGTTGGCAATTGTGGCTGCTGTGTACATTTGAGCAATAGCCATATTAGGTGAATCTTCCTTGCCGGCATATGGATATTATTCTATCACGGACCACATTGTACTTCAGGATAGATTTTAAAGCGTCCTTTTTCAATGACAGATGTGACGCTGTTCCTCTTCAATTTGTCATTTCCGCTAATAGCGGACTGCTGGGTTTGGACTGGACTGGCTTGGGGTGCTTTCTTAATGTACAATTGCCCTTTACGTAAAACTCTCTCTCCTACACATACGCATGTTTATGAGTTTGTTTCTCTTGTCTACCCAGACAAACACACTGGGTAAAGTCAAGGGGCAGCACAAAAGAGGAAGATCTCGGATGAGACAGACTGACAGACGCAGTGACTCTCATGGCGGCGGGCGGGACATTGGAGGGTGATCGTGAGGACAGCCAGGTCTGGGCTGTGTTTCTTTCTGCTGTGCACAGGGTCAATGGGAGACAGCAGGGGCTGGAAGGCAGGCACCCCACAGCAAGGACCAGGCCTTCCTCCGGTCCCTGTCAGTCCAGGAAGCCTGGTCTTTTTAGGATTTTGAGCTTTGTTCCAGATGCTTCTCCCACTCTTTCCAGGATGCCCGATTGTATTCTCTTTAAAGCAGTCAGCAGCAGTAGCCAGGCACCTCATGGTTCTTCTGGTCTTCGGGTCATGGACACTGTTTTATTCATGGTTTCCTTGCATCTCTCATTTTTACTTTGTTCCAGATGGGGAGAGACTGACCATTGCCCCTTAGCTGGCTGCTCAGAAGTGTTTTTTTTTTAAACTCCACTTGTTCATCAAAGTGGGCTTGAGAGCAGTGCCTGGCTGGGGTGTGTTCTGCCCATTGACTGTGGGGTGCCTGAGACTAGGGTCATGGTACATCAGGCCTGACGACTCGCTTCTTCCAGGTATGTCATTCCAGGTAAGAAGTTTTCATAAAATTTCTCCCAGCTCCTTCGACACTAAGTAAGGATATGGCTACAACATGTACCGATACACATGTATTGATACCCTGTCAAACCTATGCCCCTTAGTGGGTTCTGTTTGCTTTGCCACCCTTGGGACAAGGACAGACACGGGGAGCAAAGGGTTAGAAATGAGAAACCAGACGTAAAGGAATCCATCTATAGACAGACCATCTCTGACCATGAGCCGGAACCCATTAAATGGGGGAAGAGATAGACCCTTTAATAATAAATGGCGCTGGTAAAACTGGATATCCATTTGTACAAAAATCTAACAGGATCCATCCCGCTCGCTCTCTCCGCATACACGGTCTGTGTATTTCATCTGCATTTCCTAATAGAAAAATCCCACAGGCTGAGGACACATGGCCCACTGCACCATATTTAGTTTGACCTTCCAGGTCACACGGATGACAGCTTCTCTTTCTGTCCCCAAAGAAAGACCCTCTCTGAGGTGATCACTGAGGTGGCTGCTGCTGCTGCTAAGCATTTCCAAGAACACTGCCCTGTACAACGGAGGCCATTAATTGCCCTATTAAAAACAGATTCCCTTTCCCTTTAATCTTCCTCATTACTTAGCGGTTCCATCCAATTACATGATCTCGTTCTCTACGAAGCCGTGTAAAGCCATTCCTTGCATGTAGCTGGAAGGGGATTTTTTTCTGGACAGTAATTAGAGAGGTGATTTTCTTCCTGCCTAACCCCTTGGCTCTGACCTTTTAATTTCAAAGGGAGAAAACAGAATTGCCTTCTGCTTCTTGAAGCGGTCACCCAGGTTCACCTGCTAGTCTGTGCTTTGAAAGGTGGGGCTGGGTCACATTCAGCCAAGGAAAGCAGAGAAACCACTCCTCGGCATCTGGGAATGTCTGAGGTCGCGTCTTAGGCCAGGGCACGCCTTTTCCATCACCAAGCAGGGAGAGGTGAGACGTGAAGGAGACGTGAAGCGGATACAGCACGTGTGGGGCCAGAGAAGAGTGACACTGAAAGTCCCACATGCTGTTACAAGGGCAAACCAATCAGTCTTGGAAGAAGGACAGCGGAGTGCTCCTTAGAGACAGGGGTGGCAGGCAAAGCTTGGTCTTCTGTGCTTTGGACACGTTGTTGGGAGAGACCAGTCTGCGGGAAGGACATCGTGCTTGGGAAAGTACAGGGGCGGTGACAGGGAGAGGCCCTCCAGGTGACGGATGGACACTGGGCTCCAGCATGGAAACAGCCATGAGGATGGTGCAGGACCGGGCAGGGCTTCCTTCTGTTGCGCACGGATCTCGACAGATCAGAACAGAGTGGACAGCACCTAACTACAGCAGTAGCCGCTCCTTGGGAGACAAGGTGGCAGGCTGTTTCCACCAAGATTACAGTCTTGGGACTGCTATGGGACAATTGGACTCTGTTCTAAAGACGGGGGTGGGGGGTGGGTG
Source organism: Nesogale talazaci (assembly GCA_004026705.1). Taxonomy (NCBI): domain Eukaryota; kingdom Metazoa; phylum Chordata; class Mammalia; order Afrosoricida; family Tenrecidae; genus Nesogale; species Nesogale talazaci. The sequence continues at coordinate 1,707 of PVJH01041478.1, read as the reverse complement.
GGAACGTGCAGCTCAGAGACCACATCTGCAAACCCAGGCCCTCGTGCTTATTCTGACTCCCGGCCACCCTGTAGGGCAGTAGAACTGCCCCTGCTCTTTATGGAAGCGGATGGCCTCACCTGACCCCCCAAGGTGGGTTTGAACCATCGATCTCTTTTGGTTAGGGGCTAAATGCTTGACCACCGCACCACCAGGGCTCCTAAATGTCCCACCCTGGTGCCACTGAGTGGACGCACTCCTGCTCACGGCAGCCGCACAGAGCAGACCTCCTCTGCAGCGTGCCCGAGGCCGGACCGCTCGACTAGAGCGGACACACAGGTCGATCAGCGCGGCTGGTGGGTCTGAAAAGGAGGGAGGCCAGAAGGGATCCCCACTGCAACCTGACGCTGGCTCGACGAGACGGTGCGACTATCGTGAATAGACAAGATAATGCTCCTGCGATCTCAATTTCAGGCGCTAGACAAAGGGGATAGCTGTACCTCCATCTCCCGTCCTTGCCTGTAAGAAGCAAGAAGGCCCACGATTTGATGAAGCGGAGGAGCAGCAAAGAGGAGTGGGGAGGCCCGTGACCAGTGGGCCCCCTCTAAGAACCGTGAGGACGGAGAGGACAGAGCAGGGTTTCACTCTGCTGTTCTTTGGGATCCTGTGAGCCAGAATCGACTAACAACAGGCAACAACAAGCAACAACAACAACGACAACCATCTCTATAGCATGAGCACGAGTCTCCAGCCATCTCTTAAGGCTACAAAATAAAAGCAAGATGAGCAACGTGATTTTTGAAAGTTAAAAGATCGCTTTATTGGGGACTCTTAACCAGCTCTTCTAACTATCAATAATACATCGATCGTATCGAACGTGTTTGCACTTGCATTGCCATCATTCGTTTCTGGACATTTGCTTTCTATCGAGCCCTTGGTATCAGCTCCTCTCCCCCCCCCTCCTCCCACACCCCTTGATAAATTATAAATGATCGTTCTTTTCATATCTTACACTGACCACTGTCTCCTTCCCCCCTGGTTTCTGTTGTTCGTTCCCACGGAGGGGTGTGTGTGTGCTTGTATGTCAGTCATTGTGATTAGTAACCCTTCCCTCCCCGCCCCCCCCACCTCCCTATCTTCCTCTTACCCTCCTGGTATCGCTATTCCCATTCCTGTTCCTGGCTTCCATGTGTCGTCAGCTCTTATCTCTTGGCTGTCCCTGCACACACGCTCCAGTCTAACCTGCAGTGAAAGGCAGGACTGGAATCATGATAGTGGGGGTGGGGAAATCTTAAGGAACCAGAGGAACGGCGTGTGCTTGGGTGGACGAGATTCCCGACGGCCTTCAACTATCCATCGTCTTGAGCTTCTCTGGGAGAGAATCAATGTGCCGTATTTCCATCCTTGTCCTTCCCTTGGGGCTGTCATTTTCCCCTAAGGAAATGGAAGGCATTTCACACCGAATGCACACACCAACATGTCGTGGATTACGGAGCTCCCCTACTCACATGGGGAGATGAGAACGAGGAGGCCACAGACCAAGCCCTCCAGCACTGGACGCACCCACACAAACTAAGACAGAAGACAGATCAGTATTTTAAAAACATAGCTTCACAGGAACTCTGGAATGTCATGGCATTTTCTAAGGACCATGGGTTGTTGCCCTCAAGAGGAGACACAGGAATCTTTAAAACAGAAGCCCATACGGTGGGGGTGGGGGTGTTGCAA
>PVJH01041477.1:0-15122 GCA_004026705.1 Nesogale talazaci | reverse complement strand
TTGGATATTCTTTGGGGAGAACTATAAGTGAGATATCTTCTCATATGCATTAGAGCTTAAATTTTATGGAAGGCTTCTAAGTCCATTTCGTGTCCCCACAGAGATTTGGCCTCCATTTTAATGTTATTCGTTTCAATTCTCCAGAATGGCTGAGTCTCTTTGGGGCATTATTAGTGTAGTCCCTGGAGTCAACGGCAACAGACGGAAATGTATCAGATCTCTTCGGGCTTCTCTATTTCCATCACTGGATTTCCATCAGTGGGAGGGGGGGGGCGGTCCAGACCTTCAGACCTGCATCCACGTTTCCTCCTTTATCACCTATTCTGATGGCAGCCATCCCTCCTACATCACTCTGCATCTATTCTGGGTTCCATAATCCACTGTAAAGGCCACTTAGAACACACAGACTGGACTCAGGGTTAAGATGGTTTATTAGGGAAGTTGATGTGTAACCAAGAGTACAGAAAGAGCTATTGACTTCCAAAATCAGTGTGGTAGTTAGTTACATAAACTGGTGTCAACTTGAGACTAATAAGAGGGAAGAGGTTGGTTGTAACCTGCCAATCAGGCCGTAGCTTGATAACCTCATTTGGAGGCACTGGGGGGGGGGGGTGCATAGCTCACTGGAGGCCAGACCCACACTCTCTGGTTGACATTCTTGTTGACAAGCCACAGAGCGTTATGCTGATACAGCCAAAGCCCTAGAGCTGGAGGAGCCACATGGAGACCCACGTCAGGACTGAGATGCTACCATCACCACTGGATTCACTTTCCATCCACTGGCCTGTAATTTTCCTGCAGTCATCATCATCATCATGACTGTATGAGTTTAAAGAGGAATGTAAGGACTAGGATGGGCATTTGGGGTAATATCGGACTTATAGACTTGATCTGGACTGGGCTGGGATGTTTTCTTAATGCACAATTACTCTTTGATATAATATTCTCGCTTATACATATCAGTGTCTATGAATTTGTTTCTTTTGTCAACTCAAATTAACATAGCCAGCAACTAAGTCCCTCTGTGGGTCCCAACCTTCATCTCTGTGGGCCAGGAAGCCAGCCTACCTGTAGCTCTGTGCCACAGACCATAGTCTTGGTTCAGATGAAGAGCAGGTACCACACAGGTTCTGTGCTGCTCCTGGGGTCTCCATTCCAAACAGTCTCTGGTGTCTCTGGTCTTGAAGATCTCTTCCACCTCAGAGATCTTAGACATCCCCAGGGGTTCTCTGCTGCTACTTCAAACATGGCTCATCCTTTCAGTCAGTTGGTGGTAACATAACACTGACCAATCCCTCTATTAACATTATAGGTGTCCTGCTTGCATAGTCCGACCCAGTCATTGAATGGGAGTTCTGAAAACTTGACTTGAACAGCTATATTTGGAAGCTTCACTCCACTACAGCCCTTATGTCTCCCTGTATTTGTTTTCCCTTTGTACTTGCATTTCTCAATGGCTCCAATAGTCACAATGAAGTCTTGGAATTAGAGAAATAAAAGCTCAACAACAACAAAAGAGAGTCTTTGGAGTAGGGAGAAGAGAATTCCCAGCATAAGCTAGTGTCTGGTTTCCATTTTTTCCCCAAGCCCCCACAACCCATTGAGCTTAGACATATAAGTACAGGCAGATTTGATTGCATCACGCAGTATCCCAGGGTGCTGCCCATCCCACATCTGTAAGCCCTGGTTCAGAGGGGGCTGAGAGTCTGGTGGGACCTCTGCAATGCCCATTCAGCCATCGGTCTCACACCAGGCCTTTTAGAAAGAAGCATGAGCGCAGTGGGTTCACTCACTGGGATGCAACCACTCCAGAATGCTTGTTTATATATATTTTAAATGTAGTTTTAAGGAAAAGAATGAATAGATGTCTCAGCTGCCAGATATGAAAATGTCTGCTTTTCAATCGGAAAGCTCAGCTGCAAGGAGAGGAGAATATTATGCTTTAGAAGAAAAGTTTCAAGTTATAAGCTTGTGCAGCCATGCATAACAACTCTTAAAAACTGTGACCGTCAGAGGGTTTCTCTCTGAATGGGGCTTTTATTCCAGCGAGTTGGCACCGTGAAAGATGCACTTCATTGTCCTGACATCACACCGGGCGAGAGACACACAGTACGGTTGACACCGATACAATGCTCAACAATATATTTTTTATATTCTCTGTAGGTGTTCTGAAAAGACCTCATTGGTGGATGTGTTAGATTTTTTTCCTTGTTGTTTTGCAAGAAAATCCCTGCAATGAATAGCATACAAAAGCATTCCAATTTCCTGAAGGTGGGGGTGGGGGTGGGGGAGAGACTGGAATCTGCTTAGAAAAACGATGGTAGCATTAAGCTTGTGAATAGAAAATTGCAAAGGGAACATATAAGGCATGCTTCCTGTGTCAGGGTACACGATGCAAAAGCCATACATCTTAGGGTAATGTGCCATGCTGAAGAAAATCTGGTTCTCAGGAAAGCGGTTCATGCTCACCCTCCACAGAGGAAGAGAAAGGGTGATTTCGAGGCAGATGGAGTTCTTTCTCACCCTCCTCCATTGTTCTCCTGCTCCTTGGCCTTCTCCAAGATTGACCTCATTGAAATTCTTACATCTAAATGAGTCTTCTTAGGGGCATCACGAGTCCCCCTGCTTCAATACTGGCCACTGCAACACAATGATCACCGGACACAGGGGTGGACGGGGGATGATGGGCGGTATGGGGATTAAACCCAACCAGCTGGAAGCATACGAGTAAGGAACAGAGGCAGAATTTGGGTTCCCGCGTCTGGGATACTGAACATTCAAGTGCAAGAAGAACTCAAACTCCGCGTCCATACAGCCTGACGCCAATGTTGACGCATCACAGAGGCACTTCTTCCGGAGAGTAGCCATTGGGCCTGATGAGTCGAAGAACAATAGCATGAGTAACACTGAGCCTGTGCTTCATAAGCGAACATGATCAAAGCCAACTTGAGCATTTATTGACTATCTTCTACAGGACTTCCAGAGAGGCGGAGCTAAGCATTGTAAACAGAGGAACAGTAAATATATTTAATGAGTCAACATCACGATAAAAAAAGAGAGGTGTTGATATACCGTGTTTACCATTCCATGTAGTAGCCTCTTTTGTGATTTTGTTTATGCCACAGCCTCAAAAAGTGTGGATCTTTGTCATCTCTAGTTCCCCACAGGCTGGTACTGGGCAAGCCCATGTGTGTAGAAAGGAACAAGACCATAGGGGGTGCGTTGCTAAGGCTGTGACTTTGGGGAAGCTAATCACCAGGCGGGTCTCTTAAGGCAGCCATCTCTAGGTAGGTTTGAAAGGTCCAAGGTCCAGCTCAGAGGCCAGCATCAAACCGTTTGCACCATCCAGGGACTCCTCCTCGTGAACTGGGACTTCCATTAGCTTGCCAGTTATCACCTGCGGGACTTTTGATTCGTACCGACAGGACAAAAAAGCATCTTCGCACACTAGGACAGCCATTAGTGATGGCCTTTTATCATCTGGGTCCAAAGGGCCCTTCGAAAGTTTTTCTCCAAGTCATTTTGCCCATCCATTCCAGAAGAACTCAGAAAGGGTAACAAAAGAGTGGGCATTTCCTAAGTGTTCAGAGCACACCTCTTTGGATCACATCAGTCTGGGTGTACAAGCCTTGTGGAGATGTGCTGTCACAGCCAATTGGCCTTTCAGTGAGTCCTGTCACAAAATACTGTGCACTGATGTCCTTCCGGGTGAATGTGCCTTCAGAAATAGACTGTGCATGCATCCGAGTGGGAGAAAATTCAGCCAAAATATCGCCAGCGAAAGACTAGATGTGCCAGATGCGGTGTTCACACTCGATTTCAGTTCACCGCTCGGCATTGGAAGGCTGCCCGCGGCCTCTCTGTGTGCATCTTCTGAGTCATGTAGTCATTTTGAACTGGCTCCCTCTATTTCCTCTATTTCCCTTTGCCACGCTGAGCAGAGAATAAAACATTCTGAATTCTCAACTGCTCTCAGCAAAGCTAAAAGCCAGCCCAAAGGACACTGTCACTTATTTTTCGTTGCACCACTTTTGACAGATGAGGTAAGTAGTGTGGATCGTGCAGTAAGAAAACTGAAAGAAGATGGTTTACTTTGTTGTGTCTTTCTTTTTTTGGGGGGTGGGGGGTGGGGAGCGGGCATCATTACTTTCCGGCGGTGGGAGTAGGAGGCCCAGCCCCACTGCTGGAATTGAACCTCCGTCCCAGTGGGCAGCAGTCCCGTGCACAACTACTACACCACCAGGGCTCAGCCCTAGAAGATGGTTTACTTTGTCATTACTATTCTACCCCTCAGCTGGGGCTTCAAATTTAGGTGATTTAATTATGCTGGTATTTTCTTATCATTTTAAACTATTCAGCCCAATTTCTAAAAAGTGATGAGGAATAATAAAATAATGCCAGATGTGATTAACTGCTACAACATTCTCAGACATATACTGTATAAAACATCACTAAGGTCTCAAAGTCTCTTATACTTAACTAAAGAGCTTAGTGAATCCACAGTGTGATTAGACCCATATAGCAATTGTAAGATATAAAGAAAGACCTGGTGTTTTGCTCCCATTTAAAAAAAAAAAAAGTGTGACAGCCTCACAAACTCACGGAGGAGGTTCTACTTTGTCCCATAGGGTAACTACATGTTAGAATTGACTGAATGACAGTAATCTGGTTTGCATTTTTGCTTGATCTAGTAAAGGAAATGGCAAAATATCTTATTCTCCAGAAGGCCTCTAAGCAAGGTTGAAAGTCATATTGTACCAGTCCTTCGAAAAAGATAGAACTCCTAGAAAACTAAATTCCAAAATTACATTAGATGCAATAGACTCTGGTGACCTAACAATGAAATGTATTTCTTTCAGGAATCCACGTCATATCATTGATATGTTTAGAAACCTAATAGCACTTGCTGGAATGCACTGTTTTCTCAAAGTGCTATTAAGGCAATTCTGGCTCACACCCAGTCCCGGTAAGCCATGGCAGAGCTGTGGTCCATGGGGTTTTCAATGATGACTTTTCAGAAGCTGAGAGATAGCCAGATAGGTCTGTCTTCCAAGCTGCCTCAAAGCTCCAACCTTCCTTAGCAGGTGAGCACCTTAATGGTTTGTGCCACTCGGGGAGTCTGGTCCTATAATCCACCTAAAGTAACAGTGGCATCAACAGATGAACCCCATGTGTAAAAGTAGCCCAGAGATCAACCATCCACTTTTAGGTACTGTAGCTTTATGATTATCCAGGACCTGTAGCTTTCTGTTACCTGCCCTGCCAGCCTATGTATGTCATTCCCAAGACTCCCTCCCAATTAGATTAAGCTGCTGTGGCTCATCTCATCCATATCCAAGACAGAAGGAGGAGCAGGGTGATGGATAGGAAGGGGCAAAAGTGCACATGCCTCCCGGATTAGTCCGTTTCCTTTAAACACTCTTACTGATGTCATGCAGGTTATGGCTACTTGTACCATTGGCTGGAGTGAAGCTGGGTGGCCACAATTTGCTGTGAAGAAGGGTAGAAGTGAAATACTTTTAGCTAGGCACATAGCCACTAAGTAATGAAGAAGGAAGTCACAGAGATTGCCTAGGCAACTGTTAGTTTAGGTCACAACTATCAAAGACAAATTTAACCATTGTTCAATGCATGTACCATCTCATTTTTTACTTATTCACTTCTATCCAAGAGAACCACTTTTATTATCTAACAAAAGTATTTTATCCAATCAAATAATCTTTTTTAAAAGGCATTTTTATGCAAAAACATGTCTATCTATATAAATGAGAGTCCCCTGGGCCTCTGTGAATCCCACAGAGGATCTGCCATTAGTTGGGTATCAATTATTCCAGATCTTTGTGTCTTGATGTACATAGGGTGAATCATCACTATTTTTTGCATGTGCTGTTCCATAAATCAGAACACTTCCATCTTAGCTGCAATATGCTTTCTTCTTCAACCTGGCAAATCTTGATGACATTTGCACCTCAGAACCTACAGCTCTGCCACTTCACTTGAATGGTGGCTGTATGTTGGTGGTCTTCTCACTCGCTGCTATCCCCACTCATGTCCCCACTCATGACAACCCTGTGAGGCGGGGCAGAAATACCTCCCTCAGATTCAGCAATGTTAACTCTTTACGAGAATAGAAAGACTCATCCTCTCCCAAGGATTGACTGGTAGCTTTCAATGACTGACTTTGTAGTTCTCCATGCCTCAATCCTTAAAGTCTATCCACTCAGATGAAAAATCCTGCTAACCAGGTGGGGGACTCTGTATCCATGGCTCAGGACATGCATACTGGTGCACAACATTTATTGAAATTACATGCAAACGAATCTGAAATTCCTAAAAGTTGACTGCACCGATTATTTAGTCAACAGGACCATTAGTTAGCATCCTATACCCACTAATAGTAGAATCTGAATTTCTATGCATCCATGCCAGTTCTACCCATTCCCAAAGAATCCATTCCAATCCATAGTGATTTGGGAGGGCAGGGTCGAATGGTCCCATTGGATTTTTGAGCCTTAAGGTGTTTGAAGAAACCGACAGTAGTGTCTTTGTCGGATGGAGCTGTTGAAGGTTCACACCACTGACCTTGTACAGGTGACAGCTCAAGGTCACACCCACTGTACCATCAAGATGAGAGATGGAAGATAGAATAATGCTTGTTTTCCAGCTGAGTGTGGTAACTGTGTGTGTGTGTGTGTGTGTGTGCGCGCGCACGCGCCATGCATAGGCCCCAAGCCCTATTTGCAACCTGTATGTTACAGTGACTTACAAAGGAATCTGTTGAGCCATATCAAAGGGGAATGAACTAACCCCATAGATCAGGTGGTAGAGGAAGTGGATATTCAAAAAATCATAAAGATGAGTGGTCAATAAACACTGTACAAGATGGTCAGTATTACTGGCAATGAAAAGAAGGTCAGTTCAACTGCTAAATATTTTTTACTTACTAACAAGGAAGAATTTTAAAATTCATCCCTCCTGCCTCTCTTGAGTCCCTCTTCTAACCTGCCTCATGGAGACTTTTTCTGTCATCATTGTCCCCAGTGACATAGAGTTCTAAGAATCAATTGTGGTAGTACAACTGTGCTTTGACCTGATCTATGCACAGAATATGAAAACTAATGACTCACTTGTCCTGAACTTGTAGATCTTAATATTTTTGTGACTCATTATTTTCAGCACAAATCTAAGAAAATAATGAATCTTTTTGCTTTCAAAAACCATACACAAACATACAATGTGTATACTGTATCTGAGTTTCCATGAACCACAGCCCCGAAGTTATTCACTTATGAATGTAGTCCAAAGCACATCAATTCTTTTGTAGCTCCCTTACATGACTGTTGGCTCTCATTTCATTTGTAATCAATGACATCACGGTCATATTTACACAAACCATTGTGACAGTTAAGGAATCCAGGGGAACCAAGATAGCCTGCTGGGTTGTGTGTTGGATCAGGAAACCCAAGGTCAGAAATTCGAACCCATCAGTGACTAGGAAGGAAAAGATGAACCTTTCTGTTTGGGTGGAATAATGGCTACTCAGTGGGCTGTGATCTGCAAGGTCCAGCTTCTTCCCAGGATAAAGACAAAGCTTTCTACTTACCTGAAGAGTTGCAAGTCTTGAAATTTGGAGGCAGCTCTACCCTGTCCTCCAGGTTTACTACAAGTCTGCATGGACTTGATGACAGTGATTCGGGGATTTTTTGTTTGCTTGTTTTTCTCTGCTCCCCAAAGATTTATAATCCTGGCAACCCAAAGATCCTATGAGTCATACCAGGCTTGATAGTAATAGCTTTGGTTCTGAGTTTGGTAGCCCAGGGGTGAGATGCTTAGCTGCTCACCAAGAGGCTGATGGTTCTGATCGTTTGGGCCACCCCACCCGCCCTGTTCCCTTCACTCTGTTGCTGTATGATGGCAACCTAGACCAATTCCAGAGGCGGTCCTAAGTGCTCACGTGGGTTCCCTGTGAGTTAGAATCAACTGCACAGCTCCTGATGCAAGTGTGGAGGAAACCTTTCTCAGCCTTGGTTTCTTCCTGCTATTCCAACCTTGGTGCTTGGTATGATTCTTACAAAGTTCCCCCTTCATAAGTTTTGTCTAGTCCATCAGCCTTTGGAGGTCACTAAGCAGTTTAAATCTGTCAGCTAATGTATGAATGGATACTTCTCAATGAAAACGACTGCCTAGGAGGGGAATGATGCACCCTAAATCCTCTTGTCAGAGGCTCTCATTTATTTCCTGGCCAAGATTTTCTTACTGAAACTCTAAGCCAGACTTTGATATACCTCTCTATGACCTCAAGACATTCTTAGTTACAGATGAAAACAACAGGTATGTTGAAGTCCTAGTCCCTAGCTTATAGGATCGTGACCTACTTTGGAAAGAGAATTGTTGAAGATATTATCGGTTCAGTTAATTTAAGGTCAGGCGAGTTGAGTGGGTCCTAACCCCATCTAAGTGATGTCCTATACATTGGAAAACAGGTACTGAGAGATGCAGGGGAAAGAGAACATATGAAGATACATCTACAACCAGGAGATTGTAGGCTAGAGATCAGGGGTGTGGAGAATTGAGAGCAATGAGAAAGGATTATTCTTGTCAATAAGCCTAAAGCTTAGCAAAACACCAACATTTAGTATGTTAGGATACATTTATTGTAATTTCGAATTGGGAGGCGCTGAGCAGAACCTATAAGAAAGGGGACAGTGAATGCTGGTTATATAGACCGGATTGTGCTAACTTCTTAGAGTCCGCACCAGAACATACGCAGGGCTCCAGGCCCTTCGAGAAACAAATCCCGAGAGGACAAGTCTTAGATTTCCCAGGGAGATCCTGGGATACCTGCTCCTCCCCACTGATGGTGCCTAGATAATTCTCTGAAGAAGCCTGCTGCCTGAGGGAACATGGTCTCTACTTCACTGCTTTTAAAAAACTTGAGCTCATGGCAATCTTGTCCCTTCCAGCTTGTAGCCGTCCTACCGGACAGGGTAGACCCACTCCTGTGCGTTTCCAAGGCTGCAACACTTTACAGGAATAGAATAATTCTACTTGAAGCAGCTGGAGGTTTTGAACTGCTGAGTTTTGTAGTGAGCAGCCCGAGGCATATCCGCTACAAGACTGCTGTTTGACCTCAAGGGGACTCCAGTCCATTAACGGCTCAAGCTTCAGAAGTTCTGAAGGACAAGATGGCATAGGGGCTCACCTCAATCCCATGCTAGAAATGGGGCTTCTGTAAACAAAATGGTTCTGTCATTCCACAGACCCCACGGAGAGAGCACAACCCTTCCCCCCATACCCTGAATTCACACTCACAGCCTCCCAAGCTTTGGGAAGCAAATTGCTGTTCTTGAAAGCCACCCCATTTGTGGTCCTTTATCAAAATAGCCCTAGGAAACTAGGACACTTCTCTTCCTGCACGAGGGATCAGGTGCAGATTGATCAGTAGCCCAGCTGATATCACGGGATGTTTTTGCAACCTATTCCCTAACCTACCAAACCTCAAAATAGGAATTGCTATTAGTTTGTCCTGTCCTAATTTCATTCTGTCGTCTTTCAAAACAGTGCATTGGAGCTGTTTCTAGGTGTGCGGCCTAGGGCTGGTGCCTGAGGCAGATTACTCGATCAGCAAGGTAAGCACGTATTACTTGTGCTTACCTACCAATCTGTCGTGAGCAGTTTCGCACGTTGCTCACCACAACAGGGATGAGAGATGGGGTGAAACCCACATGAAAGTGCGCACTACCGATCACAAAGTGAGCACAAATATGCCCTTGCTTACTGGATAGCCACCCCCGGGAGCCCCTTGGTGCGCATGAGAAGAGTCTGCCACCTAGTAAAAAAGTTCCGTATTTCTGCTGGATCCTACTTGCCTCCACGCCCCTTGCTGAGGGTTCAAAGCTTCTGTTCGATAGCCCATTCTAAAGATGTGTCGATTGGAAGAAAACCTAAGTTTGGGACATTACTTAATCTTCCCAAATTTGAATACCTAATCAGTAATTAAGTTTGTTACTACTTGATCACACAGTAAGAGTAGTTAAATGATCGATTAAGTATTTAAGAAACTATTTGAAACTTTTGGGTGGGGTGGGCTAGGAAATGGGGGGTGGGGGGATAAGTGAAGCAGAGAGTGGACACAAAGAGAAACAAAACAAAATAAGAAAACGGCAGCAAACTCGGAACACGGAAAAGCAGTGGAAGCGAATCCACTAAACAGGGAGACGCATACATTTTACATAATGAAATCCATAATGTTCTCGCTTCTTCTCTTTGCAAATTCATGATGGTCACCAGAGGCATAATGCTTGTTTTCATACCCCAAAAGGAAAGTCCAGGCTCTCACTCTATGAGCCTTCGGCAGTGAGGCTTATGTGGTTTAGTGATGCATCATGCAGGCTGCACCTTTACGCAGGCACTGCACTACTGCAGGGTCTGTGGATCCTCCATCAAGGGAAGTTATCCTGAGCGGTGGATACAAGGGCAGGTGGTAGCATAGAATCAACCCTGGGGAACACTGTCCTCAGAGATGAGAAAGATAAAGATTCACTGCTATTAAAAAAATTAAAGATTACACCGGACAAAAATGGGTTTGCAGAGTTTTTTGCCACTGTTTCCTGTGAGCTAAGATTAATGTACACTTGGCTGGGCTAGGATTCTTAGGGGCTTGGTAGTTATGTAATGATATGGCATTTGGCAATTGCACAATGATATGGTTGGCAGTTATGTGCTGATGGAATCATCCTCCATTTTGTGCTCTGACGTGTTTACGCTCCATTTTCACAGAGCAGTGATTTTCATATAATGACTTGGTTTTTGGAACCTAACTAGGAGTTGATAATCTGGGAGTGGGTATAGTTTTCACCTATTCAGAAATTCCATTTCCAACCTGGTCTCGATTGTAAAATTAGCTCATTTTGCAAACCACTTCTCAGTACACAACCATCCTTATCATGTTTAAGATCTAAAATAAAAAGAAAGCATATTGATTTGGAATTAATACAGGGTCCATGCATTCATGGCCTTAATCACGGTGCTACTAGTAAAAAAAAATTCTGAAACAAAATATTAAATTAACATGAGGATTTTTTAGGTTTCATGAAATAGAAAAGTGAGTTCCTACATGAGCTTAAAGACATAATTAAAGTTACATTTCATTTCTCTTTCAAGAAGATTCTTTTGAGCTCGCCTGGCACAGCTGTGGGGTAAGCTGTTGGCTGCCTTTAGACAAAAAAGGAATTCTTGCTTCTTCATAAGCTGCTATATGGCTTTCAGATACTTTACTTTGTCTCTCCCATTCACACAGCCCCTTCCTTGACATTAGTTTTTGAGTTAGAAATGAGTGTTTTACTGGGGGAAAAAATGGTACTACAAGTAAAAACAAAATAGCCAACTTAATGACAATTTCTCTAATGGCTTTCTAGTTAGCTCAGCATTCATGCTGACCTTTACTTGGCGTTTTTGAGGGACGCTGCTGCTAGAAGAAAACTGCACTGTTAAATCTGCTAATTACTTTAAATGAAAAAAAGAACCACACTCAGATGGCTTCTGCATCTTAGGGAATTAATATTACAACTCAGTATGGGAGCCAAGATCTTAAAAAAGATCATCTCACTGTGAGTGCTAGATCTGATGAGCACTAATGGGAAATTATTCTTAGGTTAGGTCATACATTAAGAATAAACACATTATTTTCTGCATGTATGTAAATGGAGATCAAATATATAAATATATGCTTACATAGGCAAGTACATGTCAACTACATTATTATATTTACATAAATGAACACATACTTAGCATCTATGCTCTATCAGATGTATACTATAGAGTTATGTGCACTTGTAGCTAGGAAGTATAAAAGAATCTTACCAGAAGAACAAGCAAGTATCTCTTGGGAAGAGTAGACTTAGAATGCTCCTTAGAAGCCAGGATAGCAAGAGTACTTTATCTCTGTTGTCAGGAGTGACCAGTCCCTGAGAGGAACAGTATGTTTGGCTGGGTTCACTAGAGAAACAAATTCAGGGATACTCATACATGTATAAGAAAGAGCTCTCAAATATGTACAAGAAAAAGCTTTAGTAAGAAGTCATTTTCTATCTAAAAAGTGTTCTGGCCAAGTGCAGCTCAAATCCCTCATTCCCTGTTCAGACTCACACAACCCCATGCCGTAATGCGAAATGCAAGAATATCACAGGTGGGGGATGCACAGTGTCATAGATCGAGGGTCAGTGGAAACAAGGCAGGCTCAGGCAGCTTCAGGGTCAGTGACAAAGAGTCCCATCAGGCAAGAAGAAAGAGGGGATGGGGGTCTCCCAGGGCTCTCCTTATAGAAGGCCACAACTCCAAGGAGCTAGCACAAGGCTATGTGACCCGATCAACAGTTTGGATGCTACCCCTACACTTTCATAGAGACTAGTTGATCAAAAAGTATCTGACCACCACCGACACCGTGCTTGGTAGGTCTATGCAAATGAGAAAGAGCCTCAGTGATGGCACATCAGGCCGGGTTGTTTAGAGAACCAAAATGAGTGACTCTCATCTATGTACAACGGAGAACTATATCGGAAACTAATTATAGATCAAGAAAGCATCCCCTTCCGGTCCAACTCAAGTCCATACATCTGAGACTAGCCCGTAAGTCCCTCTTGAGACTCACACAGTCACATGTAGGGATGCAGAAGGCAGAAGATGCAGAAGGCTGCTGGTGCGATCCTGCGGATCCCAGGTTGGTGGAGACAAGGCAGCTCTCAGGATCCGTGGCAGAGTCCCAGCAAGCAGGAATGTCGAGCGCCCCTCGCCGAGACGGATCAGGTCAGGAACACACAACACACGTCGCAATAAATGGCTAGGACCCTTCTGATGGCGTTTACAGCAAAGTTTATTGAAACTGCCTCCAGGCTGGAGGTCAGCGAATGAAGACCCCGAATAAGCTTAGCTTGGGGCTTAAATACCCTGCTCATAGGCGTGGCTCTTCAGGACTGGTGCAGAGGCTCTATTGCGTCATGGGCAGCTCCCGCGTAGGCGCGGTGCATCCTGTTTACAATTCTCAAGCCATGGCTCGGGCGTGGTCCGGCGCCATCTTGTAATGGCGTCCACACAGGAAGACAAGGAAGCTCTCAGTGACCTCCTAAGAAGACCACATCCCTGAGGATGCGTCATCAGCCTGTGACCCTCCTGACAGATTCCCTTCCTGCTCCCATTCCATGCTACACTCTGCTACACCTTTGAGGTGACGTCATGTCCTGGAACTACTGCAGATGGATTGACAGCGTGATTCCACAATAGGCTCACATGTGGCAATGATTGAAAGGATGGGGCAGCATGGACCCCTTCTCCATTCTGCTGTGCACGGGGTCCCTTCAGTTTGGGCGCAGTTCATCGTCACCTAACAGCTACAACCCCCCTCTCCTCAGAGGTCCCGTATCTATATCTATACTCTTGTATATGCTGATTCTATTTCTTGTCCGATAGTATTGATTTAGGATTAGTCAACACAGCCGGTGAAAAAAATGTTTCCCAGCAAGCATAATATTTTTGTTGACACACACTAAAGGTGGCTTTTTTTGGTATTACTGGAATAAGATCAGAATAAAACTTCATAAAGGAAATATCCTGTACTTACACGAGCTCACACAAACTCAAGCATTTCTTGTTGTTTCTTCAAAAGTTTTGCTTTCCAACAACAAAGAAAATGACCTAAAATCAGATCCTTGTCCAAAGATGCTATTTGAAAATTTGTCAATAGCGTCACCCAATTTTTTTTCCACAGTGAAAAGTAGAAACAAGAATAGGGTCAATATTAAGACTTCATATTTCTAAACTCTCTCCCAGTACCCAGTAATCAGGAAGCTTTAATGACACAATGCCAATCAGAAGCCAGTGGCTCCAGACACTCTGGGAGACAGGGGTAGCCCCTACTCCTGTCAAGATTCCACCCCTTGTTAGTGGTTGGATTCCAACTCAGAGAGACGGTGGGGGCAGAGTGGGACTGCCCCCCTGGGCTTTGCCAGGCTCTCATCTTCATAGGAATCGATCAGCAGGGAGCCGTGGGGGTGTCATGGTTACGTGCTAGGCTTCTCTTGACATGGTCAGCAGTTAGAAACCACCACAGCTCTGTGGGAGAAAGACGGGGCTTTCTACTCTGCTAAACAGTTCCAGGCTCAGAGACTCACAAGGGCTCACTGTGAGTCAGCCTGAGCTCGCTGGCAGTGAGGGTGGTTGGGTCCTCCCAGTCGGATGGAAGCACCCGTCTTTTCTTCAGCAGCCAAGAACTTGACCTTTATGCCACCAGGGTCCTTTCTGCAAAGCTTTTTCAAAAACAAAACCAGAGATTGATTCCAACTCAGAGTGACATTATAGGACAGCTGGTGACTTTTCTGTTAACAGCTGAGCACTTAACTAGTGTGCCACCAGGCCCTATCAAAGTCTCCAGGGCAGTTCTACTCTGCCGCACGGGGGCGGTGGGGGGTCATAATCAGCTCAACAGCAACGAGTTTCAGTTTGGGGACTCAACAGTCTGCTCCTCTAGAAATGCCTTAGTTCAAAAGGGAAGGCGAAGTGGAGTTGGCTTTTCTGAGGGAACACAAAAGCCCCCGGGATGCTGGCATCCAATGTTCATAGTGTTTGCCTGTAGTCTCCTGATTCTACTCTTCTCGGGCAGAAGAACATGGACCAGAAGGTCCTGGGAACTCCCAGTGATGAAATTGCATCCCTGTAGGGGGCAAAGAGCAGGCAGTCTCTGGGCTGGGGAACACCCAACTTAGGGACATGTCCCATTTGCCCTCTAGCATTATGAAACGGTGACCCCACTTTGAAAGAAGTGAGCCAACCCCCACTTGCAACAAAGGCTTCATCAAAATCACTTTTGCCTCGCTGAATGTGCAGCTTGTAGACCATTGAAAAGTCTTTTCTCCAGCTTTTTTTTTTTTTAATGCCAACTGCTTTTTAATCCTGGGGAAGGCTTCCAGGCTTCTCATGAGCTAACACCCCACACTGGTAGGACAGGAGCCCCGGTGAGGGCGTGGTTTTCGTGCTGGGCTGTGATGTGTGTGCATGTTCAGCGATTTGAAAAGACCAGCAGATCTCTAGGAGAATGACTGGGTTTTCTCCTCCCAGATGCCGGTACCGTC
>PVJH01041476.1:0-14944 GCA_004026705.1 Nesogale talazaci | reverse complement strand
CGTTACTCATAGAATAGGCCTACATGTATGCATAGACCAGCTAACGTTCTTTCTAACATACTCAAAATGGAAGTAGAGGTAATTGCCTAGAATTAAACATCCAACACCTTTTTGTACATCATGATGCTAGCGGCAAGTTTAAAGAACCTGTAAAGGAAAGCCGGGATTGGACAATGATATTCCCCCAGTGATTATTTTTCCTATTTAGAAGGCTGCGGTTGGAGTGGGAGAGGGACTGTGTGAAGGGGGCTGTGGGCGGGGCGGGGGGCGGGATTCAGTGGGCCAGCGTGCTGTGCAGTCCCTAGCAGCAGGGGTTCACAAGTGCTTTCTCTGAAGAAGCTGTTCCGATACTGTGTACCGACTGTTGTGTAATATAATGACGTTTGTAAATACTTAAAACTGTTCAATTTTTTTTAATGGTGTGCTTCCCTTATACATCTTGGATCAGAGAATTTTAGAAAGTGCCAGGGAAATAGTCTGACAGTAATTATTTTCCTATTGTTTCTTGTCCCTTGTCACTCACCACTTCCCCGAGCCCTGGAGGTGGCCAGACCAAGCGTGCTGTCACCTGCCCTGGTCACACCATGGACAAACCCCCCTCCCCAGTCCCGCCCTCGCCACCTGCCATGTGGGGAGCCTGCAGGCTCTGGGGACCAGATGACACACTACATGTTGAGTCCAGTTGCAAGGTCCATCGTCTGCCCCTCTAGCCTGAAGAGCTGAAGTCTTGTCTCTAACAGGAAGTCAGGGGTGGGGCTTTTGAATAGGCCCTGCTGTCTTGGGACCGCCCCAGAGCACACTGGATTCAAGGTGTCCTTGAGGCCTTTCTGACGCTGACCGCCTGCGTCTCTACTGCAGCCCTCAGTTGCTGTCTTTTCTGACGGGGTGGGACAGGGGGCCAAGAGGAACAATGACAAATATCAGAGACTGAAACGATGGAAATGCTGCTAAAATTTTTTATATCGACATTTTATTGGGATTTTTCATTAATCAACCATATTAAATTTATAATAAAAAATTGCCCCATAAGAAAAAAAAATTAAACTAACAAGAACAACACAGTATAACATGTTATGTTTTGCAGAGACATGAGACATGACAGAGACATGACTCCTCTATAGGACCCAGAACTGAGGAAAATGTGGTATGGTTGGGGCTCATGGAGGAAGGAACTGGGCTATTCTCTCCCTGGGAATGAGAGGAGATGGGATAAATGGAGTGCTCTTCCTCAGGACTCTAATTTCTATTATCTTACGAAAAACAAACAAGCAACAAACAAACAAAAACAACTTTCCCTCTTTGGCCTTTTGGGGAAAGACCTACAATTTTGTATGAATTCATGTATTAATGTCGGCATATTTATGTCGGCATTGCTTCATAATTTATTTAAATTTCACAGAAGATCTCAGAGATACTACCGTATTTGTCGGACCAAAAGATGTACACTCCCACCCCCAAGAGTGGGGGGGAAGGAAACGTGAGTGCGTCTTATGGTATCTCAGGACATTTGTTTGTGATCCCAGGTGCCCACTTACAGTCCGCTGCTGTTTGCATGCTGTGGATTGCTGTGTGTTTGGGGGAAGCCCCGCCTCCTGGAATCTCAATGTCAGTCAGGTCACATGATCAGCACTGCTCATGCTTGCACTCATTTGTTAATGAAAGTGATGGTGGTTCTTAACACCACTGTTGAGTTTACGGTGTTAAATATTTCTGTATTTTGTTTATTTCAATAAATATTTTAGTATACTGGTACTATTTGGTTCGGAATATTTTTGTTTTGTTTTCCTGCACTAAAAACTGGGTGTGCCTTCACTGTAAAGTGACCAGATTTTAACATTGGTAAAGTGGGACACCATTGACTATGGGGTGGGGGTAGGGGGTGGTGGTGGTAGTAGTGTTGTAGAGGGGGGTATATTCCATTCCCTTTCTCCCACTGTTCCCTAGCTTGCCGTGCATTCTTAGTATATATGCTGCCAAAGTGAGCACCATGAATTCTTTCCAATAATCGGGACTTTTTTAAACACTGTGGGACGCGGGAAAATGGTTTGAAATCAAGACTCTCTCTCCCAAAGCAGGACATCTGGTCACTTTATGGTCAGGTGCGTTTTATGGTCTGAAAAATACGGTACATAATGGAACCCTCAGCTGTTGAAGTGACTCTGTCTGTAAGCCAAATACCCTCAAAACCCTCCACCTATGTTCCCTGAACAAGGCACCACTCAGGGCCAGTTGTTCAATCAGCCCCGACTCATGGAGACCCCCAATGTGACAGGGGAGAAGCGTAGAAGTGTTTTCATTGCCTACTTTGGGGAAGTAGATCACCAGACCTTTCTTCCAAAGTGCCTTCAGGTAGGTTTGATGGCCAAACTCTTGGTTAGTAGCTGAGTACATTAACCCTTTGTACCACCCAGAGAATCCTCATGAAGTCACAGCAACCTTAGAACCTGGATTTCCCTGCCTCAGCAGTGCTGATCACTGATGGAGACCTTCAGAAGGGGTGATATGCTGGGGCTTCTGGGGTTGAGTGGTAGCTCTTCGACTCTTGTGCTGTGTAATCGTAGCCAGTTCCTCTCTGTGCCAAAGGCTATAAGCTGTATAAGCAGACTGATGAGGATAACGGTGGGTTAATGAGGCCTTAGTAATGTTAAATGCCTATACTTAAAAAGCCTGGATGATAACTGGAGGGGGTTAGGTCATGTCTGTCCCCAGTGGGTGTGTGCTAGACAATCCTTATTTATCACTAGCCTCCCCTGCTGATAAAATAATAATGTGTCGTGATCATACTAAACCAAACCTGTGGCTCTAGGGTCAATTCTGACGTGAGTGACCCCTATCCCTCCCTGGCGTGTGTGAGAGCAACCCTGTGCTAGAAGATTCCCTTGACTACCATGTTTTTTTTTTTTACCCCCCCTGACTACCGTGTTTAAGGAAGCAAATTAAAAGGCCCATCTTCTGCAGTGTCATCGAGTGGGTTGGACCTACCAACTTTTAGATGAGTGGTTGGGTGAAGACTCTTTGTGCCTTAATGACCACCCTGGATCCTGGGAATAGGTGCACACTGGGCTCATTCTCCCTGTACCCCCGTCTTTCTTTACAATGTTGCAAGTTTCCCCAGGTTTCTGAGATGAGACACTTTGATGAGGAGGTCCTTTTCATCAGGACCATTTTCTGTTGTTAGACATTGTCTTCTTTGGACAGTCATCCATTTCTTTCTGTCCTCCTTAAATAAGACCTGAAACAAAAACTCCATCATAGAAATTCTGAAAAATATGACTCCCCTTCTCTCTTGAGCACATATCATTTTGTTTCTTTTCAGGTTTCTAAAAAGCAATTTTTTTTCATGGAACTAAGTACCCAGGACATATGAAAGGTGTCGATGTTTAAAGCACTTGACAGTAACGCTGGTGATAGAAGGGATATATCCATTTTGTGTGCAGATTTCATTCAATTTGGCTCTGTCCAATTGTGAAACGAGGTCCTTTTATTCCACAGAACCTGGCTTTTCTTTCTGAGCTGTCTATGAATTAAGTGGGGGAGAGGGGAAATTTTAAGTAATCAAGGAGTGGAACCGCAGACTGCTATTGTGGTGCTGACTTGGTTGTCCACGATGATGGTCAGATTGCCATGATTTACATGAAGCAAACTTACCAGCATTGTGGCATCAAATTAAGGACAAGCGAGAAGAAAGAGGCAGCTTTATTTGCAGATCTACTGTATGTAAGCACCGTGCTCACAGGTTTCAAAAAAGGCAATCTCCAGTACAGATTGATCATTCATTCTATGTAGGTGTCTCTGGGTGACTGATATAATTGAGTGTTTGGTTACTATCTTTTAAATTTTCATGGATCAAACTCAGACATTATGGAGGTCTGGCAATGAGCTTGGGGTAGAGGAGGGTCTGGAGAACCCCTGAACACAGCTCTACTCTGCACACACGGGGCGGCAGGTGCTGGAGTTGACTTGATGGCAACTGGGTGGATGTCTGGTTTCTGCTTGCGATCATGGAGGGACGCCATGATTTCACCTGTCAGTTTGTGCATTAGCAATTGATGTGTGGCTGAGCCTTGCAGGCTCATGTATCTATGTGCAAACAGAAGGTCTGGCCTTTAAGGAATTCAAGATGTTCCGAGTTACCCATGAAGAAGGGATCCACAGTAATGTAAGGTCACACTCAGTTCCTTTTTTGTCTCCATTCCCTGCTGGAGAAAGGAGACTTTTCCTCCCTCTGAACTTGGAGGAAGTTCTTGGGAGATACGAAGGGTTCATGGGCTTGACCACTAACACAAAGGTTTAAGGTTTTAGTCCTTCAAGTGGTATCTTGGAAGAAAGGCCCTGGTGATGTTCCTAAACGTGGAAGGAGTAATAAAATTCACGTGGATCACCATGGTCCCATGCCACTGTACCTTGTGTCATGGGAGCTAACTTGAGATCAGCAAGCAGCATCAATGACCTAGAACGACATTTGTATTTCGAATCCACCAGAAGAGGTGGAGCCCTCGTGTCGCTGTCAAGTAAGCAATGGACTGCTAACCACAATGTTAGAGGTTCAATTCCACCATTGATGCACAGCAGAAAGATGAGGCTATCTGCTCCCACAAAGACTTACATTCTCAGATCCTCTGTAAGGTCCCTGTGAGTCAGAATCTACTTGATGGCACCGAGTTACTGGTGGATGAGATGAGGGTTAGAAGGCGGGTAGGGCAAGAGCAGGGAATCATGAATAGAGGAGTTATTCTTTTTCTTGGGTTATCAACCATACAGGTCAAACAGTGTGACCCTGATTTAGGCAAGTTGTTACCAATCACTCTATTTAGTTCGATGAACTTTGCAAGCGAGCAAGCTTCTCCCATATGATCCATCTATGGGTTATCAAAATTTGACTAA
This sequence comes from Nesogale talazaci, assembly GCA_004026705.1. NCBI lineage: Eukaryota > Metazoa > Chordata > Mammalia > Afrosoricida > Tenrecidae > Nesogale > Nesogale talazaci. Next base: position 10,060 of record PVJH01041476.1, on the reverse strand, counting down.
AGATCTGCAGATTTCACATGATGACATGGAACACTAATGTGAATTAATGACATATTTCTGATTCTGATTTCCGGTTGAAATCTTGAAACCATTGGTAAAATGGGAGATCACATATAAAGAGGTGTAGCAGCAGTTTTCTGTGCTCAGTGGTCTGTCCCTCATTTCAAAATGCCATTATGTAGCAATGACATTCCTGCAAGGAAGTGACTCCTCCACTAATTAATCCACTAAGTACTCATGGACAAATCACATTCCTAACCAGGACCTCATTTGTTTTCTTTACGTGAAAGCTAGAGACTGCAGTCTTCGTTCTGTTGTGCTTTGCTTCAGGGGAACTTCTGCGCAACAGAGGGAAACCTGCTATCATAAAGATCAAGGTTGTGTCCCAGGCCAGGGTGGAAGTTATAGTGTCCATCTATCTCATTGTCACCCTCTCTGTGCTTCACCACACTTGATGGTCTTTTCTAGCAATTGCCTTTTCCTGATGATGCGTAAGTGAATTGAAGTCTCACCAGCTGGCTTTTATGAAATCTTCATGATGTGTTTTATGTAGAAAGAGGATTTGTCACTAGCCCTTTTTACCACTGAGCTTATTGTCTCATAATAACTCAAAAGCCCTGAATCAACAAAATAATTTCCGTAGGTTAGGAGAGTTATACCTATGATTTTAGGAGAATGGATCATGATTAGTCAAAGATTCGCTCATGTCTGTCCAGTCCATTCTTACTTATCCTAAGAGGAGAACTGCTCCTTCAGATGTGTGAGATTGCAAACCTTGATAGTCTCATTTTTGAACCACCAACTGATCATTTTAGAGTCCAACACTTAACCTACTATGCCACTAGGGATCCTTATCAGGTAGTAATGGAACTTTGAGGAAATGTTCTTGCATGTTTATACCTGGAATGCACTTTGCCCAGAAATCTGAATGCATACCTGGATTCTTGCCCAAAAGTTCAAGCCTAACAAGCTATTCGTACTTCTGGTCAAACCCGGTGAAGTGAAAATGCATAGAACAGACACTTTTAAAAGGATAGAAAAATAATTGCACAATTGGAGAAATTGAATATGAACATAATGCTTTCATTTTTCAAAATATGATACCCTTTAAAAAAAAGATTTGTGTTTACAGAGAAATTGTCCATCTTGCCTTATAAGTTTTCTAGAATTGATGAACCTGTCTTGGTATATTGTTATATATTAAAGTCCACTGTGTATATAAGGATTTGTTCTTTGTGTTGTACACTCCTGTGGATTTTGATAAATGCATCATGTTATGTGCCCACCATGAAAGTCTCATACAGAACAGCTTTGTGTTTTGAAAATTTTATGTTCTTCACGGAAACAGCAATCAAATATACATTGCTTAATTGCTTTTATTTATTTTAAATTTTAATTGTGCATTAGAAGGTTTGATAGTAGATCAATTGTACATTTCAACAAGGCAGACTTGTTCTGTGTCAACTTGTCAATGGAATTGTCGTCCTTCATGTGCCATCACTTACTTCACTTCTTCCCTGTCCTTCCTGTCTCCTATCCTCCTTCTTCCTCACCCTCTGAATTTTGCCTTTGGTTTTTGCTTTTCAGTAGTTGATTAGTCTACCACCACAGTAATCTCCGTTCCAGACCTGAAGGCTACGAGCCATAGTCCCAGGGAGTCCCCCTATTTTCTATAATACTAGTAAGCCTGGTCTCATTTAAGATTTTGAGTTTTGTTTCCGATGTTTTCCCCACGCTACCTAGAATTTTCTAAGATACATGGATTTTTTTTAGTTCACTAAAATGTATGTTCACATAAGAATTGCACAGAAAGGACATTATAACTATGTAATGCCCATCACGGACAAATGTGAAGCATCTGAGTTTGAGGTTGCTCCAAACCTGGGCTGTTCCGGGCATCTCACAACAGTCTGTCCTCAAATGTCCCTGACCAGAGTTGCTTTTTAAAAGCAATGGACAAAGGACTGGGTCTGGGCCCTTGTAGCAGGTCCCTTCTTGGGTTGAGTTCGTGACACTGGCTTCTTGGGAACATCAAGCATACTTTAGCAATTTAAGTTAATGTGGAATAGAAGTTTAGGCAATGCAAGAAGTATCTGAAACAACAAAGGAAGCCAAAGTAATTCTGGCTATGCATAGTAACAATTTCTTCTTCTTCTTTTCATATTCCTTTAGCGACAAGGTGCTGGGGCAACCAATGGAAAAGACAAGACATCTGGTGAAAATGGTAAGATGATATGAATAGTCCAACTTTGCTTCTCCATATGCAGCCTTGGGCATGCAGCAGGTGTGGACCATGCCTTCCATTCAAGTCAGCTTACTAAATGCGTCTGTGCTTAAGTTAAGAGAGGAGTTTAGCAATTCATAGTGAGCATCAGGATCTGGTTTTCCAAAGAAAACCAAGAGCTAAATGCAGTGCTAAGAACCATTTGTCTCCCAAAGGAGGAATCCCGTTCTGGGCAACATTATAATTACAAGGCAAATATAGTTCTCTGCTTTCTTCATTAGGTTTGGTGAGAATCATCCTGGTTGTTGTGTGGATCAAATGAGATCAAATGAGATAAGTGCTTTGAAAACTGTGAAGTGATAAGCTCATGAAGGGATTTGATTTTGAAAACGTGCTTTGGTCTGCCTCTTAAGACCAAAGACAATGCAGGTCCAATGATAAGGGTGGAATAAGTGAGTGTCCATGTGGTTGCTCCCCAGGAGATCTAAATGACAGTGCTGAGACGAGTGCTTTTCCTCTTGTCTCTCTGCTCTCCGCCACAGCCCTCCACTACAGAGATTATCCTCCTTGCTCATGGATGGGTCAAGTGAAGTTTGGCATGGGAAAAATGGAATGTGCCTAGGAATAGGACTGGCATGAATTTCAAAAGTAGTTTGATTGACATGTAATTCACATATCATAGAACTTAGTGGTTTAATCATATTAAAAAGAGTTGTACAGTGATCACCACAGTCAATTTTAGAACATTTTCTTTGTTCTTGTGATTATTATTATTACCTCTGCATTTCCCCCAATCTCCCCTGCCTTAACCCTAAGGTTAAGCTAGTATAGATGTATTTATCCTGAATTTTATGTACTAAAACAAAAACAATCAAAAGAAAAAACAGCAAAACAATGACAAAGGAAACCACAGGGAAAATTCACTGGGAAAAAAAGTAGAAAATATTAAAAGCCAGAGCAAATTTGAAAATTATAAATCGGAAGAAATTAGTCAAAAGGGTGACCAAAAGATAAGGTGTTAAATTTTAACCTAGCCATGTTTGCCTGAATCCACTTTCCAATGTGACAGCAATGTGACAGCAGGACTATTCATACCCCTGGTCAGAGGTGTTTCACCAGATGCTTAGTTTACATGGGGACCCTGCAAATGGATTTAGGGCTTTCTCTATCCTCCATATCCTTCTGCACACTGGGTCCACAGATTTGAAGCTCTAATACTATTCCGTTCTCTGGTCTCGGGTATTGCTATTTACAGACATTGGATCAAACAGGATGGTGTGCATATTCCATGTGGACTTAGCTGACTCCTCAATTAGATGGCTGCTTATTATAAGACAAACCTTTCTTATAATGAAAGAGGCCATTCTCTTTTTTTTGCCATTCTTTTTAATAATGGGGCATCAGAAGATTTTCACTTTTCAGAAGGGGCCTTGGAGACACATTTGGCTTTAAGTCTTAGCTTCCCAACTCACCGGTGGTGATGAAGAGAGAAAGTATAATAATGCAAAAAACATCCCTTTTAATCACTGGGGACTAAACACTACACATATGTTCATTTGATAGAATTTGTAGCTGTGCCTACCAGATTGTAGAGAATCAGCACCTGTAAATATCTGAGTGATCTGAAAACCACAACACAAATGCGTCACCTATTATCAGCCTGACCTGGGACGTGAGCAAGAAAGGATCCTATTCATTATACTGGTCAAGGGCCTGTTGACTTGCCCAACCACTTGGAACATCCTACTTTGCAGAACAATCTCATGGGGTAGAAAGACAGGAGCAAGGGCATCATGTCAATACATAGAGGAACCCATTGCAGGAGAATGCTGTGATCAGAGCTGGGTGGGACACTCTCATCCTTAACCTTAATGTGTTTCTTGTCCTTAGGGTTTTTTTTTTTAACTTATCCTTTAAATTGGAGTGTGTGGGGGATGTTGGCAAGGAGGTCAGAAAGCAGATGGAACAAAAGATGGAGCTTGAAAGGGAAGAGCAGAAGTGGAGTTACCTTAAAAAGGAAGGACCAACTGATATGCAGGCGTGCCCTAACATAAGACCTTTAGAAGTCTCAACTTGCTCATAGGTTCGTGCTCATTGCAGGTCACTTCAATTGAACTTCGCAGTCGTAAGGGACCTCAGAAACCCTCTACTGCGGTGATCCTCAAACTTTATTTGCCACACAATTTCTTCTCATTCGTAAATATTTTTGAAGACCTCAGAGAACTTTTATGTTTATGGGTCATACTTATTCATGTTTCGCATATTATAAATTCGAACTGAGAAACAACAGAAAGGGACTTACTGATTAATTTCTTAAAAGTAAACTCATACACCTAGTCTCACACACCTGAGACATGTGTCAGGAGATACCAGTTCCTGGAGAAGGACATCATACTTGGTAAGGAAGACCTCTGGGAGGATGGATGGACACAGCGGCTACAACAATGGGCTCAAACATAGGGACGATTGTGGGGATGGCCCAGGACCAGGCAGTGTTTATTCTGTTGTGCATAAGGTCGATATGGGCCAGAACTAACTTCACAGCACCCAACCACAACAATAAGCCTATTAGATGTAAACATCTAGTGATGTTAACATCACTTTTTCACTGGAAATAGTTATATTTTCTCACACAAGCAAGCAAAAATTTAGATATAAGTGGCACTCAGTTTGTGTATTTTTGCAAGTCTATGCCTGCTTTAATAGAGAATTTCTGGCTCTGCATTCATTCTGCTGTGAGAACATGCATCACAATGTCTCTGAAGCTCACCAAGGTGTACACCAGGGATAATAAAAGTTAAGAAAGCAAATATTACTGTAAGAGTAATAAAATATGCTTGATATTAGAAACCTATCAAACCAGAGAGGCTCTCCAGGGTTCCTGATGCACACTTTGTGCTAGTAATTCCTGTGTCATAGATGAGCGTTCTCTAGTAGACTACTTACTAAGAGGAATGGTGGCCAAACCAATATCAAGCCCCAGGTGCCTGATCCCTCTGCACTGCTGGCTTTGCCAGGGCATCCCACTGATCCTTTGAAGCATGTCTTCTTGGTCAGTGTTTTCCACCAAATAGAACTGCCAATGATTACAGGATGTGCTGCTGGATGCCATTTAAAGAGATAGAATCCCTTTTGAGCATAAACTGGCTCACCCAATGGAAACTGTTGTCTTCATTAAAGAAATTCAAATGATTTCAGTCTGCCACCACAAGCCCCTAGGGAGATTTATTATTATAATGTATATTTCCGATTAATATCAATGAGGCTGCCTACTTGTAGTGAAGGAATAAGGACCCATGAGAATAGGTAATTGCATGAGGAAATTCAAGATATGGATCAAGGCTTTGATTATATAATTCTAGATATTTGAGAAGAACAAAAGTATTAGAAGGGGGGATAATTTAATAGTTATAAATAATGGCATCATATAAATAAAAAGTATTATAATATGTTGTTGCTTAATTTTAAGTAAAATTTCTCATACAGTGATGCACATTACATTATTATAATGTCAAGCATATGTCTTTGCCTTTACAAAATGAACGAGCACAAAAGATAATAGTAACTTCAAAATAACTGGAATAAAGACTTGCAGTAGTCAAGAAAATACTTTCTTAAAGAGTGCAAGTTGATTCCTTCTTGATTCTTCAACCCTTGAAATGAGAAATCATCTTTGAATATCACTTTTAATGTGATATTGCATTCCATTGAAATTTAAATTATTTCAGTCTGCCACCACAAGCCCCTTGGGAGATTTATTATTATAATGTATATTTCTGATTAATATCAATGAGGCTGCCTACTTGTAGTGAAGGAATAAGGACCCATGAGAATAGAAATATGAAAAGCAAAGCATCAAAATGTTATGAGACTTGGATAATATTCAATTAATCATAGGATGAAAACTCCTAAATTTCTTATTCTTCCAACCCTCAAATATGTCAAATCAGGTTAAGGTCCTGCTTTAATATTTAAGACAATTGGAGTGAATTGTAGGTGTTTTTAAATTAAAGTTCATATTGCTGAAGCTACAGATTGAGGATTATCACATTAAAACACAGAGGGCATCTCAATTCTTGAGTGGTGCTCTGAAATTGTCATCTTAAACACTAACTTGAGAGGGTCATTGGATAAAAGTCGGGCTTCTTGTAATTCCAAGGTTTATTTTATTTTCGTGGTGACTGTTGTCATGATGTGAACTATGACATCTATATTAATAGTACCATGCAGAATGCCCCTTAAATTTTCCACACTCCCCCTAGACACTCGCCTTTGTATAAGTAGAAGCAAATCCTGAGTAAAACATTAAGAGCCTTGTTGGTGTAGTGGCCACGAGTTGGACTGTGATCTGGGAGATCTGTAGTTTGAAACTACCAGCCACTCGACTGATGAAAGTCGGCTTATCACTCCTGTAAGCAGTTACCATCTCAGAAACCCTCAGAGCGTTACATGAATTAGCATTGACTCAACGGCAATTTGGGTTTTGAGAAAAATAATAGCTCATGACTCCAATCACAAATCCTTTATCTGAGTTTGATGGCTCTTCTTAAATTGGCAAGATGTTTATAAGTACAGCTATATCCCTCTACATCTAGAGTAATCACATCCAGTGATGAGTTTAGTTACAGCCAAAAGATTGTTTCCCCTCCAAGACAGTAACTTTGCCTAACATATTGAGGCACATCTCCATGCTGGTAGTCCAAAGTGACTCCAAGAGTTAAATTTCTCTATTGACATACACAAGTAGAAAAATCTTGAGAGGAGAGTGGTTGCTGGGAGACTTCCAAGCTGAAGGGAAGATTTATGAATAATAAACCTCCTGACAGAGCTTACTTTCAGAGCTTGGAGGCTTACCCAAGCTAAATTGAATTTCTAAAACTGGAATGGATTTCTCTTGACTTAGTGAGCTGTGATGCATTTGTTTCCAAAAGGATCTGGCATTTGGGGGTGAAAGGCATATGGATGTACCTCATTTTAATAAAAGAATCCCCTCAAATCCAGGTTGTAGCAAAATGCTCTGAAAGCAAGTCTTCTAAACTACCTGAGAAGGTTGCCGCAGCCGTCGTGTCTTTGAGGGGTGGGTGGCCCGCCTGCACAGAATGTGTGCCCTCACACTTCCCTCACGAGTGACAACCTTGGAAACCCACTGGGGCAGTTCTACCCTGTCCTAAAGGCTCTCTGTGAGTTGGCATCAACTACATGGCAGTGAGTTTGTTCGCTCTTTGGGGGAAAGGCTGTGACTTGAGAAGTTTCTCCTGTGTGTCTGGATATGCTAAAAGAACTTCAGGTTTAGTTTGAATTGATATAATGGCAAACAGTGGGTAAAGTAAAGTGGTAGTGCATGGAGTAAAGTGACCAGATTTTAAGTGGGACACCGTTGACCGGGGGCGGGGAGAGGGGAGGGTATTCTTGATTAAAAATTTGATCTATATGGAGCCACAAAAATTTTCACAGAATGCAAATATAGTATGGTACTATATTTATTTTAATTTTAAAACACCGCGGGATGTTGTTAAATTGTTAAAAAGCAGGACGTCTGGTCACCTTATGCGTGGGATACTTCCTCTTGTGGCTTTGAATAACACTTCAAGCATAGAAAGAACTGGGTCTCACTTGGGAGTTTTGAGGATACACACACAGCAAATACATGGAAAGATTAAGAAGGGGCCTCAGTTCCAGATAGCTATATACACTACCTACCCTGCCATTATGCTGAGAAGGTCCTTGGGTAGTATAAACAACTGGTGGTCCAACTCCTTTCAGTGATACTACAGGACACAAGGCCTGGAGTTCTCCTTCCATGAATTCTCCTTCTTGGAAGTCTACTGTAAGACATCAGGATGCGATGAGTTGAAACTGACTCAACAACTAGCAATAGCCACATTCAACTGGGTGTACTTAAAAGAAAACATTTTAATATCTAATGTCAAAGACCTCCCCTGCTCAATTTCTTTAATGCTTGAAGTGCCCGATCAGCAGAGATCCTATTGTTCTTCAGTGTCAAGGCTTCTGAAGATCTTTCTGAGATCTTGGTTTGGGCAGAGGGTGGCTCTGATACTTTTAAGTGTTCACTTCTCTCTGGTTTGTGGAATGTGTTGGGGCAACTGTAAGGTGTCAGGGAGGGGTTAATCTCAGCTTGAAGTAAAGAACACGGGGTGTTGGGCCCAAGTATGAGAGCTGAATAAGTGGTTGTTACTGAAACCACGGGAGGTCAATTTTTGCAGAAGGTGGCTTCCTGGCACAGCAGTGTGGGCGTGGAAGGCAAGAGGAGGAAATTAAGTTTTCAGGAAGGATACAGTGGATTCTTCCTTGCTACTGGCAGTAACAAGCAATGTTCTGCTTCAAATATGGAACGTGATCAGATGAGTGTTTGAGGGAGGAGGATGGTGGGGAAGAGCAGCCTGTGATCTAGGTTGGGGCTCTGTTTGGGGCTGGTACATGCAGCCTCTGAATGAAAGCTTTGCCATCTCTGCATCCTTTTCAACAGGAGTTTGGGTGGGCATCTGTGGGGCAAAACTAGCCTCTTTCAAAAGTAAAAGAATACTTAGGGCATCAAACTGCTATGTTCATCTGAAATGTGCTGTTTACAACTCTTATTAAAAGAAACAAGCACATAAAATTTCAATCCATTTCCTTGGAGCTATTGCCGACTCATGGTGATCCTATAAGAATGGAACTGCCCCTGGGGTTCCTGAGGCAATAGACCATTTTCTTATTATTGCATTTTTTTACTGCCATTTGGTAAATGGTTATAGGGCAAATTAGTTTTATGATCAATAATTTGTACTCATTGTTTCCTATGACATTGTTTGAATCTCCTGAATGTGGCAGTATTCTTCCCACTTCTTTCCTGGATTCCTGTTTTTTTTCTGCCAGTGCCTGTCTTCCCAGCTTTGTCTTAGGGCAAACCCTGCCCTTTGAGTCTCATATGGTTGATTGCATTAATGTATAGTTTATCCGTTTTATAGGCATGTATGTTTTTTTTTTGTTTTGTTTTTATTTTTGCTGAACGTTGACTCCAATGGTATGGATTCACTCCAAGACTTCAGGGGGTGGGGTGTCTCAGGGTCACAATTCTATGGGCTTCCCCACTCTCAATCAGACCAGTAAGTCTAGTCTCTGTTGTGATTTTGAATTTTGCTTTACATTCCAACCCTCCACCTCTGTCTGAACCAGAACCAAACCTAGCTTGTTGCCATAGAGTCCACTTCAACTTATAGCCTCCCTACAGGATAAGGTGGAACCACTGCCGTTGTCCGCCTTTGGTTTTCTGAGACTGTAACTGTTTAAGAGGAACTGGTGGTTTTGATCTGCTGACCTCATGATGGGCAGCCCAAGGCATCCTCTCTGTTCAGAACTTTAATACTGAGGAAAGCATGGTAACCAGTCACAGTTTTATTATTCCGGTCTCCTGGTAGTAGAGGTTCACATGGTCCATTAGTCTTTTGGACTAATCATTTCCTTGAGTTCTTCGATTGTCTTTCCTCTCCTTTGTTCCAGATGAGCAGAGACCAATAGTTACACCTTACAGGTCTGCTTGTAAGTTTTTAAGACCCCATTTGCTACTTACTAACATGTAGACATTGTCTTTGTGGACCATGTTAAAGGCTGTAAACCTCTAAGGAAGCAAACTGCCGTGCCTTTTTGCTTTGGAGCAGGTGGTGGGTTTAGAATGCTGGTCTTTTATTTACCAAAGAGCCACCAGGGCACTTTGCAAACAAAAAACACTTTCCTACAGCAAGGAGCCTCTAGGGGGTGCAGCACTTGCCTGGCCGGAGAGCTCTAAACTCTGTTTCCTGCTGGAGCAGTCACACCACACGAGGGATCGTGCCAAGA